>PISX010005131.1:0-110209 GCA_004024625.1 Mellivora capensis | reverse complement strand
GAGGATGGAATGTCTTTCCATTTCTTTGTGTCATCTTCAATTCTTGCATTAGTGTTTTATAGTTTTCAGAGGATAAGCCTTTGACCTCTTTGGTTAGGTTTATTCCTAGGTATCTTATTATTTTTGGTGAAGTTGTAAATGGGATTGTTTTCTCAATTTCTCTTTCTACAGCTTCATTATTGGTGTATAGAAATGCAACAGATTCTGCACATTGATCTTATATCCTGCAGCTTGACTGAATTTGTTTATTAGTTCTAGCAGCTTTTTGATGAGTCTTCAGGGTTTTCTATATATAGTGTCATGTCATCTGTGCATAGTGAAAGTTTTATTTCTTGGATACCTTAAGAGACCATTAAATGAAAAATAGAATGCCTCTTTAGCACTGGACAATAAAAGCCAGATCTTGAAATCTAGAATAGGATAATGGGCCAAAAAACAAAAAACAAACAAACAAGAAAACCCCCAACAAACCAATCCTCCCTAAGGTCCTCCAAAACCCCATACCCCAAAAAAACTCCAAATCAAAAAACTTCATACAGTATTTGAGTAAAAAAAAAAAAACAATAACAATAGCTAGCATTTATTAAAGGCATACTCTGCACCTCATCCCTGGGTTCTTTTTTTTTTTTTTTTTAAAGATTTTATTTATTTATTTGTCAGAGACAGAGGGAGAGAGAGCAAGTGAGCACAGGCAGACAGAGTGGCAGGCAGAGGCAGAGGGAGAAGCAGGCTCCCTGCCAAGCAAGGAGCCCGATGTGGGACTCGATCCCAGGACACTGGGATCATGACCTGAGCCGAAGGCAGCTGCTTAACCAACTGAGCCACCCAGGCGTCCCTCATCCCTGGGTTCTTTACATGAATCAGCTCAATTAGGCTTCCCAGAAACTTATGTATAAGGACATATAATTTTGTGTATGTCCTTGCTTTCATTTTTATTTTATAGGAAGCTGATATCCAGATTGGTTCAGAACTTGATTAAGGTCACAGAGCAGACAGTTTTCAAATTCAGCACTGACTACACATAGTTGTGTTCATTATGACATAAAGATCCGTTGAATTTTGTCCAGTTTTCATGAATCATGTTGTGACCTGTGCCTGAAATTACATAAATAGTTAAACAAATAAACCTTTTTTTAGTCATGAATCAAGGAAAACCTCATAAGGTCCAGAGAAACAAAAATAGCCCTTTTGGTGATTCCACAACTAGAAAGCAAAAGAGGTATATAGTATCCATATAATTAAGAGTTCAGATTTCAGATGCTTTCTGCTAAAGAAATCGTACTGAACCTATGAGTATTAGGGCCCAGAGGAAGTGAATTTATAAATGTTTTCTTTGCCCACTTTCTGTGCCCCAAATCTTTTAATATTAGGTGCAACAATGAGTAATGTTGTCTCCTTTAGTTATGCCAAGTTTCTATTCTGTTCTCCCTAAGTGTCCAACACATTTGGTTCCCACAAATAAATGGGCAATATCAAAGAAGTTCCTGGCATATTTTATTGTTTTCCTTCCTATTGTTTGCTCATTTTTCTGAGAGTTTTTTTTTAAAGATTTTATTTATTTATTTGACAGAGAGAGACACAGCGAGAGAAGGAACATAAGCAGAGGGAGCGGGAGAAGGAGAAGCAGGTTTCCCGCAGAACAGGGAGCCCGAAGCTGGGCTCGATCCCAGGACCCTGGGATCATGACCTGAGCCCAAGGCAGCTGCTTAATGACTGAGCCACCCACGCAGCCTGAGAGATGTATTCTTTTCCCTATTTTTCACCTTTTCTTTTTCTGACAGGCATGTTTCCTTTCTGATTGTGGGGGATAAACTGTTTTGTTTAGTGACAGCAAAAAAAGAAAAACTTAACAAAGCAAAACAAAATACATAAGTCCATGAATTTTGAGTTGTGAAGTATGTTAGGAAAAAATTATTGTTTCTTTGGTCACACCTTCTCCCTCACTAGGATGTGCACAGAGACGGTTAATTAACAACTTTTCTGAGATGCAAAGCTTAAAATAAAACCCAAAGTTTGGGGCCCTTCCAATTTCTTTGACGGATGTCTACCTGCACAGGTTGTTGAAGTTTTGTGAAATTATCTTCTTAAAAAGTAGTTTACAAGTAAACATAAAATTAAGGAATTTTGCACTTGAGCATTTAAAAATTGGATTAAAAGCCCTTTTGGAAATGGGCTAGAAATCCTGGGAATTTGTTCTAAGGAAGTAATCCTACTGAGGCAAAACCAACTAACTAACTAACTACCTAACCAAAGAACCATCCTCAAATCCATATAGATAAGCTATCTAGGAACAACCTTAATGATTGACATGAACTCGTGATTACAAATATAATAATAATTATTATATACTATTAAATATTTATTATTATAAAGCAAATACCTTAGAGTGCTTGCCATATATCAAGCATTCTTCTAATCACTTTATATGAACTCATTTAGCCTTCACAAAAACCTCATAAAATGGGTATTACTATTACCATTCCTCTGTCGTGGATGAGGAAGCTGAAGCACAGAGAAGTTAAATGACTTGTCCAATGTCAAACAGCTGCAAAATGAGAGGATTCAAACCCAGGCAGTCTTGCTCAAGGCTGTGCTGTGAAGCACTTACTTTATTGCCTTCAAATTATGATAAATGAATACACAGGTTGTTTATAACACTAAAGATGATAATTATACAAAAAGCATAATAATGTGGACCATATACAAAATACTATGTTAATAGTTAATGGATAATTGGCTGTTACATACATACATATGCTTTTGGTATCTGAGACTTATATGGACAGGGATTGAAAAACATTATGCAGTAATAAAGTGGTGGTTCTAGGAGATGAGAATTGCCCCTCAAATTAGTGTCATATTTCTTCATAAATGAGTAAATTATATTAAAGTGCTAACTATTCATATTTGTATTTGTTTTGCTACAAATACTGTAGGTGATGTCATTGCATATGTGCCCCATGAAGTAAGAATTTATGACAATGTAGATAGATATTCAGCAAATGAGCATCTCTTTTAAGGTTTTTTTGTTTTTGTTCATTTGCCATCCACTCATTTATTCAACATTTATTGAATGTTGGGTTTTTTGTACCAGGTCCTATTTAGGTGCTAGGGAAGCCAAAGGTATATAAAAAACCCACAAATATCGTCTTTCAATGAAAAAAGCAGTCATTTTTTGGAGGGAGGAGTGGACAGGCAGCTACACGAAAAGAGTAGCATGAATATTAGGAAGAGGGAAATTCAGGGGCGCCTGGGTGGCTCAGTGGGTTAAGCCTCTGCCTTTGGCTCAGGTCATGATCTCAGGGTTCTGGGATCGAGCCCCGCATGGGGCTCTCTGCTCAGCAGGGAGCCTGTTTTCCCTTCTCTGCCTGCCTCTCTGCCTACTTGTGATCTCTCTCTCTCTCTGTCAAATAAATAAATAAAATCTTAAAAAGAAAAAGAAAAAAAAAAAAAGGAAGAGGGAAGTTTGGCTGGAGCCTAGGAAAGTGTTCTTCACCTTTTTTGGTTGGAATTATAGAAGGGATCCCAGAGGAGACAGCTTGAGTTAAGTCTGGATGGAGTAGAGCAGGAAGTGGTCACAGAAAGATGGCGGGGAAGGGCATTCTGAATAGGCAAGAGAGGAAGGTGAAAGTGCAAATGTCCAAGGGAGAGAGAACTCACTACACTGAGTACTGTTTGATTCAGTAAGTGCAAAGTGAATAATGAGGATTGTGGAATCCAAAATGGTTTGTCTCCACAGGGCAGAATTCTGTAACCTTACAGAATTTTAAAGTTAACTAATTTTGTCCAATCTGAGCATGGGAATCTTGACTAATAATTAGTTAAGATTCTCTCCAGTCCATAGCTAGACTCTAGAATTTCTGAAGATGAAAATATTTGTTTTGCATCACTGATATAATGCTCCATATAGAAGGCTACATATAAAATAACATCTTTGAAGTTTATTTTGGATTCATTAACAATAGAAAATGGGACTGTTAATGAGTTCTGCTGAACATACCGTGTTAGGCAGAACAGTGACCTCCCAAAGATGTCCATCCCGTATTCCTTGGAGATTGTGAATATGTTACTTTTCATGCCAAAGAGGGCTTTGCAGATGTAATTAAGATTAAAGTTTTTGAAATGGGGGAGATAATCTGGTAGGCCCAATGTAGTCATGTAGGGTTTTAAAAGCAGAGAATTTTCTTGGCTGTAGTCAGAAAGAGATTGATGGAATAAGAGATGCAATGATGCTAGCTTTAAAGATGGATATAGTGGGGGCATGAGCCAAGAAATGCAGGCTTCTGGAAGCTGAAAAAGGCAAGGAAATACATTCTCTCCTCTGAGGAAAGACAGCCTTGCTAACACTTTGATTTAATCCTGGTGAGATCCATTTTGGACTTCTGGTCCAGAACTGTAAGGTAGTAAATTTGTGTGTGTGTTTTTTTTTTTTTTAAAGATTATTTATTTATTTATTTGACAGAGATCACAAGTAGGCAGAGAGGCAGACAGAGAGAAAGGGGGAAGCAGGCTCCCTGCTGAGCAGAGAGCCTGACATGGGGCTCGATCCCAGGACTCTCAGATCATGACCTGAGCCGAAGGCAGAGGCTTAACCCACTGAGCCACCCAGGTGCCCCTAAGTTTGTGTTTTTTAAGTGACTAAATTTGTGGTAATCTGTTACAGTAACATAGAAAGCTAATACATATATTGAAAAAAAATAACATCATAGAGATATTTTTAGAATCCTGTCTTCTCAAGAGAAATACTCCATTGATTACCTATAGTAAGTACATCAGATTACATCATTTATAATTAACTTTATCAGTGAAGCAATCTCCTGCTCTAGTACCTTCTATGTTAATTTAATTTATTAAATTAAAAATTAAATATGATATATAGTTATAAATTAAAAAATTAATTTATAAGTTACCACTTCTTAAAAGCACTGATATATTTTTTTATTATGGAAGTATAATTGTAATACAATTATATTTTAGTTTCAGGTGTATAACAGTGATTCAACAATCCATACATTACTCAGTGCTCAACCATGATAAATGTAGCTACTGTCTGTCACCAAACATTATTATTATAATATTATTGACTATATTCCCTATTGCTGTACTTTTCATCTACATGGCTTATTTATTATAACTGCAGATTTGTACCTCTTAGCCCCCTTCACTTATTTTGCCCACCCTCACCTCTCCTGTGGCAAACACCAGTTTGTTCTCTATATTTAAGAGTCTGGTTTTTTTTGCTTCTTCATTTGTTTTTTTAGATTGCACATATAAGTGAAATTTTATGTTATGTGTCTTTGACTTATTTCATTTAGCATGATACCTTCTAGGTTTAACCATGTCACAATTGCTGAGATTTTATTTTTTAAATGGTTGAGTAGTGTTCCACTGTGTGTGTGTGTACCCCATCTTCCTTCTTCATTCATCTATTAATGGACACTTGGGCTGCTTCCGTAACATGGCTATTGCAAATAATGCTGCCATAAAGATAGAACTGAATATATCTCTTCATTTAGTGTTTTTGTTTTCTTTGGGTAAATAGCCAGTATTGGAATTACTAGATCATATGATATTTTTATTTTTTAATTTTTCTGGGAGCCTCCATACTGTTTTCTACAGTGGTTGTACAAATTTAAGTTCCCACCAACAATGTGGAAGGGTTCCCTTTTCTCTACACCCCACCAGCACTTGTTATTTCTTGTCTTTTCCATGCTAGCCATTCTGACTGCTATAAGGTGATATCTCATTCTGGTTTTGATTTACATTTCCCTGATCCTTAGTGATATTTAGAATTTTTTTTATGTGTCTCTTGGTCATCTGTCTTCTTTGGAAAAATGTCTATTCAGTTCTGCCTATTTTTAAATCGGATTTTTTTTTGTTATTGTTTTTGTTGGTGTTGAGTTGTATAAGTTCTTTATTTATTTTAGATACTAATCCCTATTGGATATATCCTTTAAAAATATCTTCTCCCATTCACTAGGTTGCCTTTTTGGTTTTTTTTGCAGTGTAAAAGCTTTTTATTTTGACATAGTACCAATAGTTTATTTTTGCTTTTGTTCCCTTGCTTGAAAATACATGTTCATGAATATATTGATGAGGCCGATGTCTAAGAGATTACTGTGTTTTCTTTTATGAGTTTTATGGTTTCAGGTCTCATTTAGGTCTTTAATCCATTTTGAGGTTTTTGTTCATTTGTTTGTTTATTTGGTATGATATAAGAAAATGGTCCAGTCTCATTCTTTTGCCTGCAGCTGTCCAGTTTTCCTAACACTATTTATTGAGAAGACTGTCTTTCCTTCATTGTATATTCTTTCCTCCTTTTTCATAGGAGGATTTCATAATTTCATAATTTCATAATTGATTGTATCAATTTCATCAATTTCATAATTGATTGTAAAGCATGAGTTTATTTCTGAGCTCTTTATCCTGTTCTATTAATCTATGTGTCTGTTTTTGTGGCAGTACCATACTGTTTTGATTACTATAGTTTTGTAGCTTAAAATCTGAGCTTGTGATATCTCCAGCTTTGTTTTTCTTCCTCAAGATTGGTTTGGCTATTTGATGTCTTTTGTGGTTTCATACAAATTTTAGGATTATTTGTTCTAGTTCTGTGAAAAATGCTATTAGTTGTTTGATGGGGATTTCACTGAATTTGTAAATTTCTTTTGGTAGTATGGACATTTTAACAATATTTGTTCTTCCAGTCCATGAGCATGGTGTATCTTTCCATTTGTTTGGGTCATCTTCAGTTTCTTTCATCAATATCTTATAATTTTCAAAGTATATATATTTCATCTCCTTGGCTAAATTTATTCCCAGGCAGAGGGAGAGGGAGAAGCATACTCCTAGCTGAGCAGGAAGCCTGATGTGGGGCTTAATCTCAGGACCCTGAGATCATGACCTGAGGTGAAGGCAGACATATCAACTGAGCCATGCAGGTACCTCTTTTTCTTGCCAATTTGATTGCTTTTCATTTCTTTTTCTTGTCTGATTGCTATAACTAGAACATCTGGTACTATGTTCAATAAAAGTGATGAGAGTGGGCATCCTACTCTTGTTCCTCATCATAGAGGAAATGCTTTTGGTTTTTCACCATTGAGTATGTTGTTAGCTCTGAATTCTTTATATATGGCCTTTATTATTTTGAGGTATGTTTCCTCTAAACCCACTTTGTTGAGAGTTTTTATTATGAATGGATATTGTATTTTGTCAAATGCTTTTAACTGTATCTAATCATATACCTTTTATACTTCCATTTGTTAATGTGATGTTGTATTTTGATTGATTTGTGAATATTGAATCAACCTTGTAACTGGGATAAATCCCACTTGATCATGGTGATTTATGCTTTTAATGTAATGTTGAATTTGATTTGCTAATACTTTGCTGAGTTTTAAAATCTGTGTTCATCAGGGATATTGGCCATTTGTCTCTTAAATCACCTGTAAAAACAAATTCTAAACAGAACATTATCAAAGGATTATTTCTCAGTATCACTATTTCCCAGTTTAAAGAAATCTTACCTTTTGACAACTTTCACCCTTTTCTTGCACTTCCATCCCCACCTCTGTTTTCCATATGAACTTGCTTTGTTGTTGTTATTATTGTTGTTGTTGTTTTGAGATTCCATATTTAAGAGAGATAATGCTGTAATTGTCTCTCTGACATACTTCACTTAGCGTAATGCCCTCAAGATTAATAGAGAAATTATACACTACCAATTTGGATGAGACGAAATATAATTTTAAGCAATACTTTGCTTTTACTTTTATCCATTTGCAAATTCAAACAAGCCATTTTTCTCTTTAAAATTTGGTTAATTTACTCTTTTTCTCTTTAAGAGGTTTTGTTAGCTTAGAAACTGTTTCTCTCCCATATTTATCTCAATGCATTGATTATTTCAATTTTTTGGGTAGGTTGCCATAAACTTAAAAACATCTACCTCTAAAGGGCACATATCTTTTCTTGGCTGGTTCCTTGGATTCCACATGGTCTTTAGTGATGATTTTAGGATACACCATATGCCAGAGCCACAGATTCCCCCTCTAATGGTTTTGGCCTCTGGGCAGACAAGATTAATGTAGGCATTGGGATGTGGTATGTGGTAGAGTTAACAACCGTAGTGCTGACCTCACTTCTGGTACTATTCATTATTACAGAGTCAGATCTATTACAGCTCAGAATGTATTTTCCCCTCAAAAAATAACCATACATGGTAGGATTGCAGTTTAACATGGTTCTGCTATAAGGCAGGTGTTAATTCTGAATCCCAGTGTTAGCATCATAAAAGGTTTTTGTTGATTTTTCTTTTCCAGAGACCATTATTTTGCCTGAAGCCTGTCTTAATTATTTCAGAATTTTTGATTTTTGACACTACAATACTCTGAGAATAATGGTGTTTTTGGGGTTTGACATGCAAAATTAACATAACATGAACTACAAAATAAATCTCTTTGGGGAAAATTTTGTCATTATCATCATAATAATTGGCCATTATTGAGAAGAAAAATGTAGCCTCTCATCTATTCTTTGATTAATTAATTAATTAATTGCTTTATTCATGAAGAACTCAAAGGAACATTGAAAGCATTGTGGTGGTTTCAAAGAAGCAGCTAACGGTTTTCATCCTGTGAAGGTATATTTCTGTTGAGGGAGAAAATCACATTGAAATAGAATATAAATGAGGTAACATATGAACAAAATCACTGATAGGAAATTTCTCTGTTGTGAAATTAGAATACCAGGGACAGTGTTGTAGAACAATAAGGCTAGGTGAGCAGAATTAGCAAAAAAAAAGGCTTTTATGTGTTGTGATGAGCACTGGGTGTTATATGCAACTAATGAATCGTTGAACACTTCATCAGAAACTAATGATGTACTATATGCTGGCTAACTGAATGTAATAAAAAAATAAAAGACTTTTTATAGGCAAAAGTCTTGAATTAGGTCTTAAAGGAAGTGATGTATTATGAAACCAAGAGTGCATTACATTTTCTGATTTCAAAACATATTACAAAGCTACAGTAATTAAAACAATATGGAACTGGCATAAAGACAAATGAAACAAAATATAAAGCCCAGAAATAAACCCATGGATGCATGAGCAACTGAATTTCAACAAAGATGCCAAGGATACACAATGGGGAAAAGATAATCTCTTCAGCAGAGAGTGTTGGGAAAACTGGATATCCATGTACAAAAGGATGAAATTGGACTTTTTTCTTATACAATACATAAAAATCAACTCAAAATGGATTAAAGACTTGAAGACCTGAAACTAAAAATCCTAGGATAAAGTATAAGGGAAAACCTTCATGACATTGGTCTTGGCAATCATTTCATGGATATGACACCCAAAACAAGCAACAAAACAACAAAGGAAAAAATAGACAAGTGGGATTATATCAAACTAAAAGCCTTCTTCACAATCAACAGAACGAAACAATCAACAGAATGAAAAGGCATAACCTATAGATGGGGAGAAATATTTATAAACCATAGAGCTAATAAGAGGCTAATCTCCAAAATATATAAGGAACTCCTACAACTCAATAGCAAAACCCCAAAACCAAAACCAAAAAAAGGCCTCCAAACCCCCCTAAATACCTCAAAGAAAAAAAAAACAAATAGACATTTCTCCAAAGAAGACATACGAATGGCCTACAGGTATATGAGAAGGTGCTCAACATCATTAATTATCAGAGAAATTGAAATCAAAACCACAATGAGATATCACCTCACACCATTTAGGATGGCTATTATTAAAACAACAAAATATAACAAGTGCTGCAAGGATATGGAGAATAACCCTTGTACCTTGCTGATGGGCATGTAAAATGGTACCACCACTTGAAAAACTGTGTGGAGTTTCTTAAAAAATCAAAAATAGAACTACCATATGATCCAGCTGTCCAACTTCTGGGTATATATGCTAAGAATTGAAATCAGGATCTGGAAGAGTATCTGCACTTCTATGTTTATTGCAGCATTAGTCACAATAGCCAAGATTTAGAAACAACCCAAATGTTTATCAACAGACAAGTAGATAAAGAATATGGGGTACACACATATGATGGAATATTATTCAGCCTTAAAAAGAAGGAAATTGTGCCACTTGTGACAACATGGATAGTCCCAGAAAATGTACTAGGTAAAATAAGTCAGTTACAAAAGGTCAAATACCACATGATTCTACTTATATAAGCTATCTAAATTAGTCAGACTCCTAGAAGCAAAGAGCAGGTGGTTGATGCCAGGGTATGAGGGGAGAGTGAAATAGGAGTTGTTCAATCAGTATAAAATTATAGTTACACAAGGTGAATAAGATAAAAAGATGTACGACATGGTACCTATGATTAACAGCATGGTGTTGCCACTTAAAAACTTGACAAGTGGGTAGATTTCATGCTAAGTGTTCTTAACACACACACACACACACACACACACACACACACACACAAGCAGGGGGACACAAGAAATCTTTTGGAGATGGTGGATATATTTATTACCTTATTTGTAGTGATAATATCACAGATACATGCATATGAGTCTAAACTCCTCAAAATGTGTACATTAAATATGTGCAACTTTTTGTATATTAAGTATACCTCAATAAAGTGGGAAAAAAAGGAAGTGATAAAAACAAATGAATGGATCAGAGAAGCACGTATTGTGAGAAGGACAGCAAGACATAAAGGCAAGGAGGACCAAGATCAATGTGGGGACTGTGCACCAAAGACAAAGTTGGAAACCTACCTACAAGGAGATCACTATTTGATCCCAATAACTAAAATGCCTAATAAGATTAAGGAAGTCAAAAGTGAAGCTTTATATAAACATTTTTATATTCCATTTATCATTTCAGTTGGGGTCTGGAAGGGAAGGAGATTTAGACATCCTGTGTATAAATCACCTTATTACCTGGAACTCCCTGGAGAACATGGCTTGACTTGTGTTTATTAATCCATTTGATATAAAGTCTCTAAAAATGATTTTCCTTTTTGTGACAAGGAGTAATTTATGCTTATTTCCCTGGGCATCTGCTAAAATCAGTCTCATTGCTTGGTATTCACATTTTCTATATCCTATAATCAGTCTATCAGGAAAGCTAGTTAGATGAGGAAGTCAAGACTACTTCTTATAGATGAACCATCAATGACTTTGTTGAAATGGGACTATTTTCTAAGTGTTACTTATGTTCTTAATTTTAAAAGTAAAATGTCTCTGATGCAGAAGTTGGGATTTCCCACAGTTGAGGTGCCTTAACTTTTCATTATGGTGCAAAGGAGCATTAAGGAGCAAATTAATCTTAACTGTGATGAAGGTTAGAGGCTGAATGGAAGCTTTCTTTGGACTCTTCTGTTATTTAATAAACTGTTAGGAGTGGAACATACAGTGCTGATAATGATGCTGGTAACAGCCAAAGTTTACTGTCATCCATAGATTAGTTTACCTGATTTTCACCATAATCTCATTATGAGAACATTACTCTCATTGTATAGATGAAGAAACCAAAGCTAAGAGAGAGATTGATTACAAAGTCAAGGTCATACAGCAAAGCAATGTCAGAGACGATGTTTGAAGCTAAGTTTGTTGAACCACTACTCCGAAGCCAACATTCTTCACTGTTATCTTCCTATTGCTACTTCATACACTGAGGAAATTGAGGCAGAAAAAGCTAATTCCATTAGCAAAAGCATAGGAATAGCTGCTTGCAGAGCTGTGGTAGAAGCTACGCCTTCGGACGAAGAGTCGTTGGAGGAACTGAGTCTGTGGATTGGCCAGTGGTAAAAGCTGTTCTTGCCTCTCCTTGGGTACTCTCTTACACCAGTGGGGGCTGCTTATCTTTGAGTTGGGGGCTCATGGGACTTGATCATGCTTCAAGTATAATTCATGTTATGACAGAGATAGGATGTTAATGCTCTTGGGATTTTAATTAAGTTGTGTTATTTCTCTGTTTTTGTTTTCTTATGCTTGGATTCATGATTAAAATGTTTCCTGAAAACAGATTTTGAAAATGAGCTTTTTGAATGGGCTGGGCTCTAACTTTTAGAGATGCAGAAGTTTATAGAGACAGCTGCCTAAACTGGTAGTATTTTTTTTTTTCTCCTGTCTTCTCTGCAAGTTGCAAGACTGTAATATTTGAGAAGGTGATTATGAGGATATATTCCATAACCCACTGTTCTTGACCCTAAGTATTAACAATTGCTCAGGAAAAGCTATAACCTCACTCTTTAAGCCTCTGTAAAACTTGGAACCTTTTGAAATGTCCTGGGAATATTGCTTCATCTGAGAGTTGACATGGGGACATATAGTACTCCATGTCATACTCTGGAATCTGTGGAGTTAACCTACTGAAGGATCCAGCACTATAAAGGGAAAGTAGGTTTTCACTGAATTGGGTCTTCCAGAAAATGACTTGAAAATTTCAAGCTTCACTATAGTCTGAAACACCTGCCTGAGTCAATGATGCAAATTCTTCCTTTTCCATCAATTCACACTTTTGAATGGACATCAATGAAGGTTATGGCTTTTACATTCTCATTTACATTTGAAGGTTATATATATGATGATTGTATTATTTTTATAAGAAGAAAATATAATAGTTAAAATGTAAAAATATATGAAAAGCACAAAAGGCAAATTTGTGTTATGCATTCCTTTGGAGAAGGCTCAGTGTTACCCATTTAGGGGCATAACTGAAAATTCTGACAAGGTTTTTTCTCCTTAAAAAATGTATAACCTATTAAGGAAACTGAATATTTACATAATTCATTATGTAGCAATGTGGATGGTGGGGAAAATTAAAATCTGTGATTTTTCTAAAGAGAGAGCATTCACTTTATTTTGGAGCACTCAGGGGAGTCTAGGAGGTGGGAAATGAGGTGGACCTTAAAATATGGCTAAAATTTAGGTGTGAGAGGCTTGAAGGTGAGAGGCACAAGATACATTGAGGGAATATGTAGGTCTGTCTGGCCAGAGCAGGGTCAGTGTTAAGTGTTCTTTGGGGAGGTAGGAGTGAAAGTGAGAGGTGTGTTTCACCTATGCTTGTGTCATACCTCTTCTCCAACACAGGGCTTTGGGAAACTTCAAGTGTGAATAGACATTTTGTTTTAATAACATGAAGAATGTGAGGATGGCAACCCAGTCCCCATACTTGTTCAGACCATGACCTTCATTTTCAGCACTTTCAGGGGTTCTTTCTATGCTGTAAATAATATAAAATGCTCCCTGGCTTGGTGTCAATATTTTTTATGTCTCTCAGACTTCCTTTCCGTTGTAAGTCCTGATGGGGTCCCAGAGAGTGATAAAGCACAAACCTAGCAGGTGAAAGCAGATATGTCATAAATTAGTGTACAGGAGCTCAGGGAGCTTTGTTTGGAACAGTCTGGAATCTGAGACCACAGTTTGCAGAAACAGATTTTAGAGTTCAGCTCCCTCGAGAAGTCATTCCACTCCACCCCACCCGCCTTGGGAATTTGAAAAAACTGCAATTGGACTAAAATTTAAATGAAGCTTTAGTACCTATAACACGCTTTGGTTAGCTATTCAAAATAATGATGCATAATTTGGTAGCATAAAACATATGTTCCTCTTTTATGCATTTGTTCTATTTACTTCCTCTAAGTTTTTATTTGAAAAGGTACTTCACATCTATTCTGTGCCCCTGGTAGCATTTTCTAATCAGAATATTACGCAGGTCTTTTCATGTCGAGTTGACCCATGATGTGGCAATATGTTAATGATCGCAGCAGTTGTTCAACACTATTTTACAGAAAAGAAGAGGAATGCATTGCATCAGTTTGCTACCACAAATTGAAACATACATGCAAAACCATGAGTTTTAATAAATGTGACATAAGTTAACAGAGCATGGAAGACAGAAGAATGGAAAATGGTGTCCCTAAATCAATTTAATGTGGTAACAACCCCAAACAAACAACAGATTGGGCTTCTTCAGCAAAACACACTAGAAAAACGAAGGTTGTCAGAAATTGTTCACAGTATATTCTTCATCAAATTGCAGAGGAGATTATCTGACAGAATTAAGTACAGAGTCAGTTATGAGAAATTTGTCCTCTTGGTAGCTAATGTTGAGAATATTATTTATATTAACAGGCAAAATAGGCTGGCAGTACACAAGCAATTATCTAAATTTTATGGATGTGGTTCTGCCCATAAATCTGGGTAATGATGGCATCTCTCTTATGGGACTGTGTTAACTTATGGGTTACCATAATTGTATTGAATCAAGGGAATGTCCACTTGAAGATTAAGGCATCAGAGTGATAACCATTAGCAGATGGACAGGCAAAAAGGCTCTGGTCATCAACAACAAAAGAAACTTTCCAATTAACTATAAACGAATGTAATTTGTACACTGACCCCTTTTATATTCATTATATTCTCTAGAACTATTTCATTGCCAGAAGTTTAAAGGATGTGAAATTAAAGTAGTCTCCTTTTTCATATGATAAAAACAATGTAGGTAGTTAAACTGTCAAGTGCACTGAACCCAGAAATAGAGATTCTGATTTTTGCAGAGATGTAATTTCATTTTAAGCTTCTTTCAGTCTGAAGCTTCTGATATCGCAGAGTGATTTAGTCTGGGTCCTGATGTGAGTGAGTTGGTATTTCCAAAATATAAACTTATGTAGCATAAATGTTACTTACGTCAAGTGAATATTTAACTTGTAATAACAAGATTGGAGTTAAAAAAATAATAATTGAACAAGATATTTATTAGAAAAAATAAGGACCTTCTTTCAAGTTGCTTTCTTAATTTAATACTTATAAATATGCCTGAGTTCCATCTTTGTAATTAAAAATGCTGTAGTTTTAATTTTTATACAAATATACTTGTAGCAGACTGTGTCACTGGCTACTTCTCCATCTCTCCCTCTATTACTCCCTTTGCCATGTCCCTTATTTCCAGTGAAGACATGACATAATTCCCTGCCCTAGGTTTCAGCCATATGGCTAGCCTTGGCCAGTAGAATGAGGTAGAGGTGAGGACTAAGCTTTGAGCTTAGGCCTCAAGAGTCCTTGTGTATTTCTGGTGGCAAGCTCCACCACTGCCATCAGCCCATGACTGGGATAGCCACTAGAGGATAGCAGACATGTGGAACAGAGCTAAGTAGTCTCAGTTTTCCTAGCCAAGGCCAGCTAATAATAGCCAAGAGCCAGTGACTGTAGACATTATAGACATATGAGCAAACCTGGCTAAGACTAGCAGAGCCATTTGGCCAATACCAGCTGACTGGGGCAAAAACAATAAATACTTATTGCTGAATGCTGTTTTGTGGCCATTTGTTATGCAGTACTATTATGACAGTAGATAGCTGGTATATTACTGATGCTGATCTATCTACCTTTAGAAGTCAAAATGTGTTGACTTGTATTTTTCCAGCAGTGGGGATGAGTTGCTTTAAACTGGTTACTCTTTTTCTAAATGTCCTCCTACTAGTAAAATTCAGGAGGAAGCTGTTTAGCCCTTGAGGTCACAAAAAGGTCTTCTACCCTGTAGGGCTCAGTTGCTCATGAACCAGAGAGATGTAGTCTGTGACCTTGTCTTCTTTTCACCTACAATTACCGACTTTACCTCCCTCCCTTTCTTGCTTCTATTTTTTTTCTTTGCCTTTATTGCTCTGTAGATATTAATTAAACATTTTTTTAATGTCTTCTGTGTGTCAGGCAGCCATTGTGCGGCCTCACAAACTAGACTGAGGGAGGGTATGCAAAGTGCACTTTGTTTGAACCAATTAAGAAGAAATTATTTGGGTAAAGCATCCATGCGGGGATATTTGCTTACTATTTGGGCATGCGATTCTTGTAGAAGGATAAGGAGAAAACTAGACCTGTTACACAGGGCAAATGAGATAGAATTCTGCAGATCCTATAGCAAATGAAGTATACTGATGCCCCTCCCCCTCTGGCCAGTTCTAAATAAAGCCACTTCTCTGTGCTGGAGATGAATCACTGCATTCATGATAAGGCCCTTGAGAATTACTGTTGTTTACTGAAAGCATCACCAGCAGAAAGGCTTACGAATACCCCACAGTTAAAACATAAACACATTTACAATGATGAGTGATGGAAAATAGCTCAGATCTGCTTAGGTCTGCAGGTCTTCCCAGCTCAGCCAATGTACTCGTGTTAGGTAGTTGGGGAGGGAATTCCACCAGTAGTAAGAGAACACTGAAGGTAAATGTTTGACCACAATCCAGATTCCTGTAAAGGCACTTTGAAGCTTCTAACTTTAATGGCAGTTTTGGATTTACAATATCATATAAAATCCTGGGCAGTGGAACCATGAGAGAATAAAAGTTTCTTTCACTACTTTGGAGGCTCAGTGTTTATATTATCATTTAAGACAAGCTACAAGTCAAGGGGATAGAAATGTGGAGTGTTGACTGGAGCCTTGTTGTCAATTTAGCCCTGGTGGATTGATGGAGGAGGCTCTGGCCAGTCAAGGTGGGTGAGTGTCCTCAGACTGATCAGACTGTGGAAGCCAACTGCAGGGGCTTGAGTTGACATAACTCCAAGGGTCAGACCTCTTGGAATTTTTGTAATTCTCAGATTCCCTTACGTCATGAAACTCTCCTCAAATGAAGCCCTCTTGTGTAAGCTACTTTTGTGCCCAACACAATCTCATGATAATTACATGCTGTACATAAAGAGTAGGGAGAACAGAGAGGAAGACATAACCAACTCTTGGGGTTGATAACTTCACAGAGGAGATAAATCCTACTTACATTTCTTTTGTGTAAGGTATATCTTGTTAAAATGAAAAAGTCTTTGTTGGCAAATACATGTTTATATATGTATATATTGCATAGTCTCATGTGTACATATTTTATACCCATATCAATAAGGATCTAGGCAGGGAACAGATGGGGAGGAATAAAGGGACTCTTTCAAGGATGTGGGCCTACTTTCTTAAGGGAAGCCAACAAGGAATGCTGCAAAAGTATAAACTGATACACCTCCTATTACTAAAGGTGTCTGGGGAGGGACTGTAGGAAATGGCTGCCTGCCAGGAATTATGGTCTTTGGTAGAGGCATATGGCCATTGTCTGCCCACAGCATAGTAGAGTGCTAAGAAAATAAATACTCTAATTTCACTCTCCTCCAGTCTTCTAACTTCCTGTGACTTGGCTTTCATAGGAAGCTACAGTGGAGGCATCCTTTAATGTAGACTGTAATGGTCAGACCCCTGGGGCAGAGTGGAGAAGGTGGACAGTGTATCTGGAGAGGCAATGGGGAATATCTAGCACAGTACCTGGTATGTTTCTTGGCTTGAAACTTTACATGTGGGCATAGGGTCATTTCCCCCCAAGACAATAATAATATGATGTTTCTGATTTATAACTTATTAATTAGTTTTTCTTTCTAAGATAATCTGTCCTGGTTATCTCTTTAGCTATGGTTTATACAAGTTTCCATGTCTCTCTTCCTCATATCGTTCCCTTCACTTATCTGGCCCAGAGTTCTTTTCATTTTTTGCTGTTACAGCATATTTATCATGATATTATACTCTCCATGGTACAAATATATACATAAGGCATTTTCTTTACCTTCCCCCCCAAGGCTCAAATCAGTGCACATTATTAATTAAGCCTCAAAATGCCCCAGTGAGACAGATAGTAATGCATACATAATAAGAAAGATGACAAGAGACAGAAATTTTATTAAGATGATTAAATAGGTAGTAATTTTCATGTGTTCAGGCATGAGATATTAAAACACCCACACCACATTGTATACATAGATTCTTGTTGAGGTCACCTATTGCTTAGAGACTACATTGCTGGAGATCCTGGTTACTCTCCTTCTGGGTCCTTCCATTATGACAAGTTCTCTTGAATGATTTCAGTAACTGAGCTGATGAACTTCCCTCAGCCCAATGCATGGATGGTTCTTTGGCTAATGGAAAGGGATGGGGAAATGCCTCAGATGTCTGGCTGGCAACAGTGTGTAGTTGTCTTATTTCATACCTTTTTCCTGTTTGCGTATCAGTTTGGGAAGTTTTTATTTACGTATCTTCAAGCTTACTGATGCTTGGTCATGTCCCATCTACTGGTGAAACCATCAGAGGTATTCTTTATATCTGTTATGGATTTTTTTATTTCTGGCATTCCTTTTTGATTCTTTCTCAGAGTTTCCATAGCTTTGCTTACATTACCCATCTGTTCTTGCTTATCATCTAATTTTTTCATTATAACCCCTACTATATTAATCATAATTACTTTAGATTCCCTGTGTGGTAATTCCAAAATCTGTGCCATATCTGAATCTGATTCTGATGCTTGTTTTATGTCTTCAGACTGTGTTTTTTTTTTTTCTTGCCTTTTAGGATGCCTTGCAATTTTTTGTTGCAAGCCAGACATGATATATCGGGCAATAAGAACTGAGGTAAATAGGCTTTTAGTGTGAGGTTTTATGTCAGTCTAGCTAGGAATTGGGCTATTTTTTTAAAAGATTTTATTTATTTATTTGACAGACAGAAATCACAGAGAAGCAGGCAGAGAGAGAGGAGGAAGCAGGCTCCCTGCTGAGCAGAGAGCCCGATGCGGGGCTTGATCCCAGGACCCTGAGATCATGACCCGAGCCGAAGGCAGAGGCTTTAACCCACTGAGCCACCCAGGTGCCCCTGGGCTATTTTTAATGTTTTCTGTAGACATTGGTACTAGATATATAAAGGAAGGAAAATTCCATCCAGACAGATGGATCATGAAAGACATTAGGAAGCATTGGAGTGGTTTTGAAGCTGAATAGGATTTTGGTTTGTGGAGTTAGGGTTAGATAGTCTGGATTAAAGTATTAAAACAAAGGTCAAGAATTAAGAAAGGGAGAGATTTGAATACCCCCAAATGTTCCTGTTTGGCTCAGTAGGGGAATAGTAGGAGTAGTGGGGCGGAGTAGGATTATAGGGGGAGTTATGGCTGGAGTCAAAGCAGACTGAGGCTTGATTGATAAAGGATCTGGAAACACAGGCTGAGGAATCTCTATGCTGTACCGTTCCCTCCTTGAACAATTACTAGGAAGGTTAAACTTGGGTGGTTGAAAGGGCTTGGGTTTGGGCTAATATTGGAGAAGACATCCCAGTGTCAGCAAGGAAAACTAGAGGGACTCCATTGTCCACCAGGTCTGATATTACTGTTGTACTGAAGGTTAATATGTACAAAATGACCATTGCCTTATCTTCTTTCTCAGTGAATTTTTTTTAACCTCTTAATTTTTTTTGCTATCAGTTACATTTCTGATTTTTTAAAAATTTATTTATTTGTCAGAGAGAAAAGGAGAGAGAGCACAGGCAGACAGAGTGGCAGGCAGAGGCAGAGGGAGAAGCAGGCTCCCTGCCGAGCAAGGAGCCCGATGTGGGACTCGATCCCAGGATGCTGGGATCATGACCTGAGCCGAAGGCAGCTGCTTAACCAACTGAGCCACCCAGGCGTCCCACATTTCTGATTTTTTAAGTAGAAATTATGAAAGTTATATTTTTCTCTTTAGTAATATTTAGAAGTTTGCAATATAGTTAACATTATAGGAATACCCATCCTTTGGATAGTTTGAATAGGAATGAGGAAGGGATGGGAAGTATTCTAGTGTTTAGGTGCTCATTGTGCTGACAGGGGTGCCATTAGGAGATATCCTCAGGAGGGTTCTCTCCATTTTACCTTTCCTAGTGGGTCTTAGGCTATCAGGGGCTGTGATCTTACTTGACAAAGTTCTTCTTCCTTTTCAGAATCTTCATTTCCTGGGCTCTTTCTACTCTGCTCTCACAAATCTGTTTGTTTGGGGGTTTTTTTTTGGGGGGGGTGTTTTGTTTTTAAGATCTTATTTTTTATTTGATGGAGAGAGACGGGGGTGGGGGGAGAGGGAACACAAACAGGGGGAGTAGGAGAGGGAAAAGCAGGCTTCCTGCTGTGCAGGGAGCCTAATGCGGGGCTCAGTCCCAGAGTCCTGGGGATCATGCCCTGAGCTGAAAGCAGACACTTAACTGACTGAGCCACCCAGATACCCCAAGAAACACCGTTTCTTGTATTTGCTCAATCCTAGCCTCAAATTCAGCTTTTGGTGGCAAATATGGGTAAAAATTGGTGCCCACCTGAGGTTTTTCATCTTGTTTCTGACAGTGCTATTTTTGGAGGCGACCTTAAAAAACAATTGAGAAGTTAAAAGCCTTCCATTTTGACAAAGAAACATTAAGAAATTTTACTGACAAAAGATTTAAGTGGAATGAAAGTAGTAATAGTCTTAAAAACAACAACAACAACAACAACAAATGGAGTCAGGGACCAAGAGGACCAATTAGGCTACAAAGAGACATCATTTAGTCATCTCTCCTGAAAGTGAGAATTAGGGGTGAGGGCAGGGCCTCGGGGCAAGGTGTTTCCATTATGCTCAGAGAGTGGGTTGGCTTGAGGTAGGAGCTGGCTCTGGCTCAAATTTTAGGCAGACATATCTTTCTGCAGGAGTTTTCTTGCCTCTGCATTTCCTACTTCGTAGCTTTGCTGCCATGCACATCTTTTGGGATTCCCTTTCCTCTCTCTGTCCCCTTGTATCATCCTTATTCTGTGCTACCATGCCGTAATAAGGGAAGTTAATGGAAAAGATATCATAGCAGGACATTCTATACACCTTCAGGCATACATTCAGGACCTATTAGCATTATAGTCAGTTGTGCATAGAATGTGAATTTATGATGCATATATAAGTATTGAGGGGTGTGTGTGTGTGTTTGTGTGTGTTTATGAGTGTTGCTGTGCATGTTTCTGCCTAACTGTCAGCTGGTTGTCAGATAACAAGGGATAAATTGATTTGTTTCAAAAAGTTAATTTTCATAGGTTGAACATCTAAGAGCAATTCATAGTTTTAGAGAAAACTCTTGAAGATACTCAGTACAAAATAATTAATCTCAAATGGCAAAATCTTCGCATCAGGGCAGCATCTCTAGACCTTTACCTGAAGAATGCCCTTTCTGAATCCAGGAAACTTGAGGAGGTGTTCACCTTCAAGAGGGCTGCAAGGCAGGAAGTGAGGGAAGAAAGGGATTCCTAGTCAGTTAAATCAGGTGGATCTATCTTGGAGGTGAATATGGGACAGATGTCTTAGCTGGATCATCCCCACGTCCCTCCAGCCTGCCTGGAGGTGGTTTTCCCCCCTATTTTAAGGCTATTCTTTTTTTTTTTTTTTTAAGATTTATTTAACAGAGAGATAGATCACAAGCAGACAGAGAGGCAGACAGAGAGAGAGGGGGAAGCGGGTTCTCCGCTGAGCAGAGAACCCGACATGGGGCTCGATCCCAGGACCCTGAGACGATGACCTGAGCTGAAGGCAGAGGCTTAACCCTCTGAGCCACCCAGGTGCCCCTTAAGGCTATTCTTTTAAAGATCATAAGTTGGATCATGTCATTCCTCTGCTTAAAGCCCTAAAATTCCCTGTTTTACCCAGAGTAAAAGACAAAGTCCTTTTAAAGGCTTACAAAGCTCTCTACAGTCTGACCCTCCTTGTTTGGTCATCTCCTGTTCCCTTCCCTCTCACTCTGCTTCAGCCACACCTAGCCTCCTTACTCTTCCTTAAGCAAACCACATATTCCTTTCCCATGGCCTTTGCACTAGCTGTTTTCTTTGCCCAGGTCCTTTTCCTAGATGTCCACAAGGCTAATTTTCACGTCCATCATGTCATCTTCCCAATGACAAGTAACCAACCCAGCCTAATTAAACTGCAAGCTCCTGGTCCCCCATACCATGTGGCATTTATTATTTTCTCTATTAACACTTAATCACCTTCTAACAGATGACATAATTTACTTGTTTACTATGTTTTTTTATTTATTTTCTGTGTTTTCCCATTACAGTGTAAGCTACTAGGGGACATGAAGGTTATTCCAGCTGTATTCCTAGTACCTAGATCAGTGCTTGGTGTAATTCTGGATGCTTATTAGCCACTTGTTGAATGTTTTTGCTGAATGAATGAATGAGTATCTTGGTTGTTATTTTCCCTCTTTTATATACCCTCCTAGGGATTATTTTCTTCTGGCTGCCTTAGAATCTACCACCTTAGGCCAGCTCACAATTTTGTTGTAAATTGTTTTACAACTGGGACTCAGACAAAAGTTTAGAAAGTCAGAAAGAATGTAAAAAAAAACCAAAAACCCAGAAAGCCTGTGGTGTATACAACATGTTTACACTCAGAACACATCATTTTTAACCCTTCCTCCTCTATGTGACAACGTTATATTCAAAATTATTTCATAGGAAATGAAATGCATGATAATAATGCATGATAATACTGACAGAGAAGACATAGATGATGGATATATTTTTATTGGACTTAATATATATATAATCATGCCAGTAAAAAGTAAAAAATAAAACATAAAATAAGGGTTATGTACAAAAAGGAAAAAAGTAATGGATTTTATTACAATAATATAAATTTTTGAAAGAAGGGAAATTATTCACTGATCGATGACAATAATGAACAATATTAGAATTGAATATCAATTTGGTGACAAATAAGATTAGTAAAAAAGAAATTTTTTTAAAGCTTTATTTATTTATTTATTTGACAGAGAGAGAGAGAGAGAGCAAGAGAGGAACACAAGCAGGGGGAGTGGGAGAGGGAGTGCTTCCCATCAAGCAGGACCCTGGGATCATGACCTGAGCTGAAGGCAGATGCTTAATGACTGAGCCACCCAGGCTCAGGAAATTCCACCCAGGAAATTTTAATTTAAAATGTGATTATTGAAATTCAGTAAAATATTTGTATATGAACTAAAATTTGCTCTTACCAAACAAAAATACTTCATCTCATATTTTACGTTCTGTTTCCTCTGTTTATGTTTGTTTTAAACAAAAATTAAAACTCCGGCGATCCCTTGGAGTGATGAATTAATGAAGATGTGTGTGTGTGTGTGTGTGTGTGTGTGTGTGTGTGTGTGTTTACAATGTATATCCTATCATTGTTTATGTCTCGTCTACTGTTTAAATACAAGAATATGAAGTATCTTAAGAGTTGGAAGGTTGGAGACACAAACTACCCAAAGTGATCCAGAATGCTTCCTGAATCTTCATGAATTTACTTATGGAATGAATATGTCTATCTGGACTGCATGTGTCTGGAGTCAGCTGTATAACTGGGAATTAACTGAATTATCTTGCTTGTAGATTATAATGTATATTAAGAGATGAGTAATAATGTTAGTTTGCATACATATGATTAAAACCCAGCCATAACACATGTTACAACATAGTCAACAATTTTTTTGAGAAGAGTATTTTATCACTTACATTATTTAGAATTGCTGGCACAGGGTCATAATAAAAAAGCAGACCAGCATTTGGTGGGTTTTAATGTTTTTAAATGTTCACATCCATTTTTGCCTTCATCCCAGATTGCTCCCTTTTTTCCATTTTTGTCATGCCACTGGAGACACCAGATCCTTTCTTAAAACATTTTTTTTTAAAAACATTTTTTAAACATGTTTTTTAAACATCCACACATTTTTAAAAAGGATATTTAATCAGTGATTTCCTTCTTTTAGTAAACTTTCAATTTTGTTGAATTCACACCTGCAGATCATAATTTTTAACCTAAACACAAAAGGAGAAAAAAAATTTGATCAGGGAGTTGTCTGGAAGATTGAAATGTGTCACACCAGAGGCCACTTGAAGGTGAACCAATATTAATTTTAACATGTCATTTTAGAAGAACTATAAAGGTCCCTTTTATAAAAAGAACTTAAACTAGGACAACACAGAATATTTTTATGAGGGAAATCTGTGTATGAGGATGTGAGAGAGACAAAGGCTGGAACTCTCAGGTATCTTTTCTGTATAATGTTCTAACTTGTGAGATAGCAAAACTATATATTTTTTATCATTACTGAAAAAAAAACCCCAGTATATTCTCTCATGTTGCTTTTTTTTTCATGTTTAGAAGATTCAGTGCTGCATATGCTAGAGTACCACTGGGACACACAGTTATGTTGCCTCCTACCCTGGCACCTGGGAATGTTCTGGGCACGAGCCAGACTTTGGACGGCAGCTCAGTTCCAAAGCTCACGTGAAACATTCAACCAGATGAAAAACAGGCCGATTTTGTGTGGACCTCATTTATCACAGCTTCGGAAAGTAGTAACATTCACCTGAGTTGCTGAGTTTCTGGTGAAGAAAGGCTCTAAATTTATCCGGTCTTATATGAATTCCTTAGAAATTCATCTTAAGAATTTAATTTCTAAGCTTTTCATGTTTTCTAATCTTGAGTGACTTTGGACCCTGTGTATGATGAAGAAGAAGGGAAAAAAAATCATAGCAAAGGAACAGTAGGTAAAGAGGAACGTTCGGATAGCCAAGATATTTGCCTCTCTTTATTGCTTCATGAGGGGAAAAGCCCAGGGACTCAGAGTTAAACTGTCCACTGTTATTTTATATAGCTAGAAATATATACATATATTAAATTCATTCCATTAACTGACTTACAAAGGACTCATAAGGTGACAATTTTCATCACCAGGGATTTTCTTTTTCCCCTTGGTGGAAATAAGCATTGCATGTATCTTCCTGAATCTTCTGACATTTTCTGACACAAATCCTTATTTTATTAATTCTTATTTTCTGAAATTATCAGGAGAATGATGGTAGGCCTCTTGTTACCTCTCACCCATGTCTTCTTTCTCCGAGTCCTACACTCCCTCCAGTGAAGTCACCTGCCTCCTTTCCGGCACATACCTTCTCCCAGGTTAGCAGGTTCTTTTGGAATCTCCTCTCCTTTTGGCTCTCTAGGGGAGAGAAGAGAGAAGAAAGAAAGCAAAAGTGGAAAAAAGTTGAAAGAATTCAGTGACAATGACTCTGATATACAAGGCAAACAGGGAAACAGTAGCATGAAAGCAGTTTAAAGGTGTGATTCAGACTGAAGGCAATTTCTTAGGAAACAATTAAAGGTGAAGGAATTAAAAGGCCAAGTCTGTGAAGTAGCAGCAAGAGAAGAATCTGTCAACAGTGGGAAGCTGTGATGACAAAGCACTGTGTTTGATAAATTAGGTCAGTATGAAAAAGACAATCAGGGAGGATGAAAACATTTGAAATGGTTGTGAAATACAGCTTTGGAATGGATACTTTGGTTTATAAAGCAAATTTGTCTATTGACCAGCTGAGAATCCAGGTTGGGATTCTGGATTATCATTACTAGTTGGAAAACATGTAGTTCCCAAATATTTGCAGTGTTTTGGTATTTAAGAGTTTTTCTTAGGCAGTGAAACTGGTTTAAAGACCAATTTCAATATGTGCCTTTTCATCAAAATGTCAGGTTCTTGGGCCAGTCCAGACCACCTTATCTAAAAACAATACTTTTCTTATTTCTACGCGTTTTACTTTCCTCAAGCCCTTAGTAGTATTTGAAACCCTAATATATTTTTTTAATTTTTTAATTTTTTATAAACATATAATGTATTTTTATCCCCAGGGGTACATGTCTGTGAATCGCCAGGTTTACACACTTCACAGCACTAACCATAGCACATACCCTCCCCAGTGTCCATTACCCCAACCCCCTCTCCCGACCCTCGACCCCCTCCCCCCAGCAACCCTCAGTTTGTTTTGTGAGATTAAGAGTCACTTATGTTTTGTCTCCCTCCTGGTCCCATCTTGTGAAACCCTAATATTTATCTGTTTGTGTTTATTATCTGTCTCTCCTGCTAAAAAGAAGTTCCCTGAGGGCAAGAGCTTAATTTTGTTTACTGTTGTATCCTCAACACTCAGAAAAGGCCATAGTGGTATGTCAGTACATATTTTCTGAATAAATAATAATGGTAGAGAACATGATTGAATGCTTAGTATTAGCCAATCCCAAACCATGTCACTTAATGTTTACTGCTGTTAACTGCCTCTACCTATGTGAAGGCACTGAGAAGTTAAGTACTTGCCCAAAGTTACCCAGTAAGTGGTGAAGCATAATCTCTGAGAAGGAGAGTTCATTTGGGCCAGTATGGTCAAGACAGACTTTAATGCTGAGTTTTGAAGTGGCTGAGTTTTGGAGTGAAGTGGAGAGGGCCAGGAATTCTGTTAGTATGAGGAAGAGCATGTCTAAGACAGCTGTAAAAGAAGTTTTCCATAAAGATTTGCAAAAACGTACCTTGTGAGAGAAGATGGGAGAGTACATGAGGCCAGTCTGAGGTTGAAGTTAAATGGTTCAATTTTTTAAAAAACTAAAAAGTTCATTTATTACACAGATCTTTTCTGAGTCAGATTGAATTGTTTTCCTAGTTAATGAAGGTGAATTAGTGAGGTTTTACTGTCTATTCCCAGTTCAAAAAAGACCACAAACACGGGTTATTTGAAACCTTTGCTTTTTAGAGATAGTTCCAGGCAAAATTATATAATGGGAGATGCTCATCTTGTTGATTGATGTTCTCTACTCCTCCTCTACTCTTGTACCAGGTACCAATGGGAAGCAGATAGCATACCCAGAAGGGATGATTAGAAAGAGGGAAAAAGGTTTTTTTCCCCATTAAAAATCTTTTTATGAAGGGAACATCTGGGTGGCTCAGTCGGTTAAGCGTCTGCCTTTGGCTCAGGTCATGATCCGAGGGTCCTGCTCAGCAGGGAGTCTGCTTCTCTCTCTGCCTATTGCTCCTCCTGCTTGTGCTCTCTCTCTCTCTCACAAATAAATAAATCTTAAAATAAAAATAAAAAGTCATTTAAAAAATTCTTTTTACGATGGAAAAACTTAAAGAAGTGCAATGGAGAGAGAAAATTATAAAGGAGATCCATTTACCCATTATCAACTCATGGCCAAACATGCTTCATTTCAATATCATTTTTATCCCTAAATATTTCAGGAAGTATTGCTAAAACAACAAAGACCACTTTAAAAAACAGTCACAATATTATTATCATGCCCAAAGAAATGAGTAATTCTGCAGGGGCTTGTGACTACAGGGCCTATTAAAAAAGGGTTAGGGGTTGAGGGAATTCAACAAGGGATGGTGAAGCACCCTAGGGTTAGCAGTGGGAAGCTGCTGAGATGGCTCTGTAGGCTTGCAGAGATTACTGAAATCCATGAAGACCTGTAGCTGTGGGAGAGGTCTTTCAGGAGCTGTGGCCTTCCGTCTCTGCCAACCTGGCAGGGACAGATGGGGACTATGCATGTCTCAGTTTTACTCTGTTTCCCTTCTCTTTCCTGGCATGTGCTTTCTATTGACTAAATACAATAGGAAGCCAGAGGGCAGGCTGGTACGATTCATAGAAGTCAGCCTCCCAAGCGCATAGCACACAGCAGGTTGGAGAAGGATAGGGAGTGGACCTGGACTGGAGTTCATTCCCACCTAGCATCACCCATCTCCTTCTCTGCCGTACACCTTTTTTAAGAATGCCTTTTGAGGCTTGCCTTTGTCACACTGTACGACAGACCAAGAATCTATCACTTTGGGTCTTACCTTCCACCCACGTAACTAAAGAAAATAATCTATTCAGTCAATATGGGTAAGCGAGCAGGGTTAGATATTTTAGTAAAGAAAGTCCTTTTCCTCCCCATTTCAAAAGCATTCCTATTTTCAGCTGATCTTGATGCCATGAAACTGAGCTCAATTTCAAGATACCACCCTTAGCGATTGATAAATCAAGGCATAAGAGAGCTAGCTACTCTGTCTTTTGAACTTGCTTTTCTTTGCCATGTTCCAAGGTTTAAAATATTTAGATGAGAAAAAGTAGTTCTGGTTCATTTAAAAGAAGCCTCTAGTAAGAAGCAGTTTGGAGTTTGCTGTTGGAAGCCGGCAGGGGTTATAAAATGCAGAGTCTGGTTAAATAAATCCTTTTACTATTAACTCCCTAGTAAGACAAGAGGGAAGAACCAAATGAATGGTTAGTCTAGCAAAAGGAGAGCATAGGAATTACTTCCAGTTAATATTTGGTTACCTAGGCAACCATTCCCTGACTGGCAGAAAGCCATCCAGAGTCTTGGTTGGTTGGAAGAAGGAGACCTCAGGTCGTCCTTTCTGAGTCTTCTCTTCTGTCCTGGGAAAGAGGGAGCAGGAAATAGAAAACCGGACAGAGCAAGTGGGGACCACCCCTGGGTGGAGGTGTTGGTGAAGGAGGGGCAGTGGCTGAGGGAAGATGGCTGCCTTTTCCCTGGTCCCTCTTTGTTAGAGGTGAGGTGGGATGCCAGAAAGGCTCAGAGCTCCTTGAGGCTTTCCAAGCAGCAAAACCCACTGAAAGCTCCTGCCCTTCACAGCTTGGAAGGTCTCAGGGCCACCAAATATTTTAGTTCCGGGAAGAAACCAGAGATCTGGAACCGTGGAATTTTTACACCATAGAGGAATCTTACAAATGATATAAGCAATAAAAGTCCAACACTTTTTTTTTTTCAGTTGAAGAAATAGACCAGGAGGCTTAAGGGATCCTTCAAGAACCACAGTTAATGATGGTGTGTGAGGGATGAGAGGTGTTGCATTTCATTGATTCTAAGATACACATTTGAATGTTCCCATGACTAGAGCTGTCCTGCAGTTGATGTGATAAGAAGGAACTGAGTTATATTTTGCTTGATACATTTTTTCCTTTCATAATGGCATATAAAATAATGGTGCATTGTTTGTTCAGGGATATCCTAGATGCATGGAAATATGGTAAATAGTGACAGAAGAGTGCAGCGTTTTCCTGCACTCCCTTTAAATGTTGCTCATTGTTACGATCGTCTTGTTTATTCATGTCTTACAGAGATCAGTTATTTAAATTAACAGATTTTTTTATTGGTAGAGAAAGTACATTCAAGTAAAGACTATGTTTTCTTTCAGATATCAGCTGTTTCTCTTTAGAATAAGTCTGTTCTGCTTCAGCAGCACTACTGCTGGGGAGCTACAAATTCAAAACAACACAACACATAACACAATGTGTACACTCATTTCATAGGAACCTAATTCTGCCTTCAGCCCCCTTCAAGTGCTGCCCTGACTGTAGGTGACTGAAACTGGGTCTCAGAGGTTGGGATGCTTAGGGTGATGGAAGGGTCAACTTAGAGGAGTGTGCATTGGAGGGAAAGACTAGGACCATCTCTCTCAGCGGCTCTAGGATTAGCCTGGCTCTCCATGTTTCACGGATCAGTTTCCTCCTGTGCTCTTCTTATTTTTTCTAAGTTTTGATCTTTTCTTTCTTTTTTCTTCTGGCTCTCAAAGGTCAAAGT
This sequence comes from Mellivora capensis, assembly GCA_004024625.1. Taxonomy (NCBI): domain Eukaryota; kingdom Metazoa; phylum Chordata; class Mammalia; order Carnivora; family Mustelidae; genus Mellivora; species Mellivora capensis. The sequence continues at coordinate 81,025 of PISX010005131.1, read as the reverse complement.
ACCAAATGGGTTGTGTTTATTTGATGGATGATGAGAGATGAGAACATTGTATGGTTTGTTATGCCCCTACTTCAGGTTCATGGTTCTTAAAATTCTGTGTGGTGAGTTAAGTGCCACAGTCATATTTCTTACTTTCATTATTTTCATACAAAAAGCTCAAGCTCATTATAAAAACTAAGCAAATCAGAAGAGAATACAGAAGAATGTGAAAACAATGACCCTAATCCTATTATCCAGAGAGAACCACCATACTTGATTGTCTTTCCTCCAAGTCTGAGATCTGCTTGTTTCTACTAAGAGAACACAGATCTGGCTTTGCATTTTTTTTCGGGGAGGCAGGGGGTGGATTAGATCTATTTGAGGGATTCCTGAGAATATGGTGCAGAACAGTCAGGCTCAGCCACGGTGGGTGTAGTTGTAGGTTGTCTGGACCTTACTCTTACCTCATGTCTACCTGATTGGGAAGTGACCTCCATGCCCATGAGGGAGTCCCCACATGCCTCAGATACTCCCTTAATTCATCCTGTAGCCAGAGGTTTCCTTTTGCCAGAGAACTGCTAATTTCTCTCTCAGCAGCCTTTCCATAGCTCCCCAGAGGAGGGGAAAAAAAGGCTAGCCCACGAAGCTTGCCTGTCTCCAGATCTATTATTGATGTTAGGGCTCAGAATTTTGCAGCTCCCCAGTGTAATGTGTGAGGGCTGTGTAGGAGTATGTATGGTCGTCTGTGAGTGTGTGTGTGTGTGTGTGTGTGTGTGTGTATGTTGGAGGCGGGGCCTGAACCTCCTTACATGGTGTCACTCTGCTCCACTCCAGAATCTTCTTTCTTTCCTCACACACTATTTTCTGAGGTCATGGCCTTTTGGTTGTAAACTTTTGTTTGCCATGTTCTGGTTAATTTTTGTATTCCCCCACTCCTTTTGGCTAGTTTTTGTTTCATTAAATTTGAGTAGAGGGAAATGACATGAGCAAGTTTATTCTGTTGTCCAGACCTGGAGGTTCTAGAGGCAGATTTCCATGCCCAGTTTAGTGTGAGTTTGGAAAGCTCACTAACCACCCTTCTCCTATAAAGATGAGCTTGGAGAATATTATGTTAGCTGGGGTTTTGTCTAAGCAGGAAGTGTATATATGCTACTTCCCCTTTGCTATAGTATTAGATTGATATTTTCTTTAAAATGCCATTTTCTAGTTTTCTCATGCTTAGCCAATGCTTTTATAAAATCTCTCTAATAAATATGTTCTTTTACATTCCATTAGAGTATTTGTTCTTTAGCTTTGCTTTCCAACTGTGGAAGTAAAGTCAATTTTCAGAATCATCTTTTATTTGCAAAAATAACAAATTAGTATGCTCTGGCCTTTCAGGCGTACTACAATGTCAGTGTAATATCAGTCCTTCCGGGTAGAAACTAGCATTTGGATTGTTTTGTTAAAATTTTAGAATGCTCTAATTTAATAAAAAGGCCAGTCTTCTTCATCTTTGATCTGTTTGCCATTTAAATAACATTAACTCTCATGAAAAAAAAAACCCAAAAAACAACAAACCAGTGTGAAGATCAATGGCTCTATATACTCAGGTACAGTCAAGGGGAAAAAAGCATGTGGCAAAATGATTACAATCTGACTTGCTAAATGTGGAGTTTGTTAATGAGATACACATAGATGAATAATTACTAAAAAAATTTTAAGGTCAGCTTCAATCCCATCCTTTCCCCCCACCCCGGTCCGGAGACTCAGGTGGTTTTCTACCCTCATGGATTCATCCTGGCATGTTTGACAACTATATTAAAATCATGCCATAAGCATTTATAGGACTATTCTAACAGTGTCATACATTTGAAGTTGGTGGTGAGTTTGTGTAAAAGCTTTGCCTATGTCTCTTTTTTCCCCATATTCTATGTAACAGTTAATTAGCTCATCTTTAAAAATAGATACTGGAGGCTAAACTCAGCATACACTCAGACAGTGTTTCCTTTCCATTAATTTTCTGTGTTCACAAGTACTTTATCTTGCATCTTATTATCAAACAGTGACTAAATGACTTCACTTAGATAAGTAATTTTAGACAAGAGAACCTATATGTAGACTAGATCTGTTATTATTAGTTCACAAAAAATGAAGAGAAGAACAGCCAGGAAAGCCAGAAGCAAAGGCTTCGCTTTCCTTCTCTGTGGCCTGCTCCAGTGAAGCAGCTCTGTGCTCACAGTCTGTGGTCTCTTCTTACCAAACCCAAGTCTAAGGAAGTGCGTGTCAGCAGCATTGCCATATGACCGTTCTCTTGTCACTTGTGCATAATGGCATGTTTGGGGACCAAAGAGGACTTGCTGGCAGAGTTTGGTATGCTGTCACTCTCGTTTTGGTTAGGACCCTTCAGGGAGGTTGCCGCAAAGATAACAAAGAGACAGAAGGGAGAGTGCCAACCAGCTGTTTCTCCTGCCACCATAGCTAGGGGTTGGCAAAAAGACTGGAACAGTGCATTCAGCCAGCCTTGAGTATGGATAGGATGTCAGGTCTCCACCCAAATGTCTGGATAATCATTGGCTTCCTGAGTCTGCCCTGGGTCCCACTGACAAGAGAGTGGACAGTGGGGTGCCGTATCTCTGAGCTGGAAAGGATGCCTGTGACCAGCCTTTCAGAGGTTGGTTCTGGAGGCTGTCCTATGTCCTCTCTAGTCTGGCAGGCTCTTAGCCCATATGTGGCTTCAGTGACATCTTGAAATGAGGTAAGGGCATCTCTGAAAACAGCAATTTTAGGGCTATTAGACCTCACAAATTTTGTGTTGATTTGTACAAACTCTTCAACTGCTCTCTTACATTTTTTCCCCTATTCTGATAAATGCTAGTTACTTTTTACTTTCAGCTTCAAATCCTAGAATGTGGTTTTTGTTCGTTCTAATTAGATCTCAGGTACAGAGAGTTAAGTTAATCATTCTCCTTACTTCATAACACATTGTCATCATTTATTGGTGCAGAGCCGACTTCTTGTCTTATTTTCACCCTCTTTCATCTTTCCTGATCACTGTTCCAATTCTTTTCTCTCAGCATTCACTCTAGTGTCCTTGATGTATATCTTAAATATATAGTGTCTTTTTTTTTATTAAAGATTTTATTTATTTATTTTACAGACAGAGATCACAAGTAGGCAGAGAGGCAGGCAGAGAGAGAGAGAGGAGGAAGCAGGCTCCCCACTGAGCAGAGAGCCTGATGCGGGACTTGATCCCAGGACTCTGGGATCATGACCTGAGCTGAAGGCAGCGGCTTAACCCACTGAGCCACCCAAGCACCCCAAATATATAGTGTCTTAACTATGTGTGTACCCTTGTTCAGTCTGCCTTGTTGTTTTGCATGGGAATGTGTTTTTAATTTTCATCACTGGTATTGTACTCTGTTTTCTTCTTCTGTCACTCATCTCTATCCATGTAGCTGTGTACATCATGGATGTTTGGTTAGGCTGCAGTTACGACTAGTCTCCTAAATTTCAGTGTCAGCAAAACACAGATTTTCTCATTCATGCTACATGGCCAAAGCCAGATCCTGCCCTGTGTCATGCCTGTACCCCAGGATAGAGGGTTCACGGCCTAGACTTGAGTTTCATATTTGCTCTCTTTCACTGAAACTCTGCCCCTGAATGAATCTGCCTATGCTTCTGCTCTGAGCCTTCTCTCTTCCTAGATCTTTCCTAGGAAAAGATCTGTCGCTGTCTAATCTCAAGCTCGGGCTGTGGAGGGGACAGGCAGGTAGGGGGATCACTGGGGCAGGCTAATCAGTTACATTCCGGTTCTGCCGTGAAGTTAACCCATGACTGCTGCAGGGTGGGATTCATCTGCCCCAGCAGGAAGGGACAAGTAAAGTTCTATAGAGTAAAAAGAACATAACATATATGCACGGTGCCAGTGTCTCACCATACATTGCCCCACCTTCCTTCATACCGGCTGCCATTTTTCTTCCACACTTTGGTTACTACTAATCTTTTTCTTCCCAGAGTTTCTTCATAGTTTTTATGTTAGGTTTGCAGATTCATATACTTTTCGTGTGTGTGGCTTCTCTAGGATTGGGCTAGGGGAGGAATTTAATAGCTCTTACATGTTGGAAGAAAAACCTTCAATGTTTACACATAGTAGTCATAATGTAGGAATAGTTATTTCATGGGATTCTTGAATGTGTGTGCAAATACATGATTTTGTCAATGAGAGGTGAAAGATCTTAATAATGATTACTTTTTTTGAGAAATTCCTCTTATAACATGGCAGCCCCATAAACATAAATAACCCCTGCTAGAATTAGCTGCATGGCATTAACAATGGGGACTGGTAGTTATTAAACAGTAGTCAGTAGTTAAGAGTGACACAGCCCCCAGTTGTCTACCACTCTCCTCTCCTGTGCTGAGCCCTAAGTGCTTCCTTCTGTTGTTCCCCATGTTATCAAGTTGAGAGATCCCTTGATTTTCTTCCAATTGCCCAGATCCCACATCAAATTAAGGTGAGCATAAGAAGGACAGGACTGGGGTGTCTGGGTGGCTCGGTTGGTTAAGTGTCTGCCTTTGGCTCAGGTCATGATCTCAGCATGCTGGGATCAAGCCCCATGTAGGGCTCCCTGCTCAGCTGGGAGTCTGCATCTCCTTCTCCCTCTGCTGCTTCCCCTCTCTCATGTTTGCTCGCACTCTCTCTCTTTTTTTCTCTCTCTCAAATAAATAAAATCTTTAAAAAAAAGTACAGGACTAATTTCATTGTCTTTCTCTACTTCCTGATATATGATACCTGCATGTTTTATAAACTTTATATTTATTGAGTGGAATTTGGAGGACTCTACATGACAGAATTTGTGAATCAAACTTCTATAAACTAAACTTGCCATTTGATTGGCTGCTTTTTTCTTTTTTCTTTTACTTCCTTCTTGGGCCAATATGGCTCAGTGTACCAAATATTTACTTTAGTGCCCTTGGTAAATCAGCATTACCCTCCTCAAGAATAGTTGGTTTAGAAAGACATTCAGCTCATGGCTGGCGTATGCTCTTCTTTAATATCCCGCCTGTATTTGTTCAGTGAGTTAATTATTTTGGTAGATATTTTATTTTAAATCATTCATGATAGTTGATTTCTGTAGGATGAATCAAAGAAAGAACCATATCCTATTTTAAGAAAGCATATTTTCCCAAACAACAGAACTGTGATTTTAAAAGTATAAAAACACCAGAAATGCCATGCTGGGTTAGATCAGACCAAACCGGATGTAACCTGTTCAGTGTTGCCACTATGACAAGGCTGCAAGTGGCTCTTTGTGGGTAAGTGAGGGGGGGAGGTGCATCCTTCTGACAAGGTAAGTAGCTCTAATGCCTACTCAATGACATGCTGGAACCATCATCCTAGATTATAGCTAAGTCCTTCTTGGAACCTAGTTACACTACACTTTCAAGTCTGTACCAATTCTCAGAATAAAGTTTCATGTTTGCCACCTGTTGTGAAAAGTGGTACTCTTTTTTATTTATTCGAAAGCCACTTTCTTCAGGCTTTGAGGGGTGCCTCTAATTCTAATATTTCTGAATTTGGAGAATGATCAGAGTCTCACTTCTTTTGTAATCCTTTGAGGTATCTTTAAATGCCTATGTCTTTAAATGTTTAAATACCTATGTCTTTAAATCTTCACGTCTCTTGTAATATTTTAGGCATTTTTAAGTCAATACCAGCCATCATGTCACTAGACTGTTTGATTTTTAAAGAGGTGATAGGACAAAGTAAAGAAATCGGTATTCTTTTAAAATGTTTCTGTCTTTTGGAAGTTTTATTCAAAACCCAAATAGAGAATATATATAGTGAGAGGTCCTGAAATCACTTTAAAAGAAAAAAAGATTTAGTTCATGGGTTGGAAAACAGACATGTCACAATGAATTGATACCTAAGAAATAGCCATTTGTCTGCAAGGTGAATGGTACATTCAATTCAACAAACACGCATAGGACATTTTACTATGTGCCAGTCACTTTTCAAGTCACTGGGAACAAAGGTTACATCAAACGTAGTTTCTTTCAGGCCTTCCAGTGAGAGGGGACAGCCCATACAAAGCTGGGAATATAAAACCTGGTGTTTCAGACCAGGAAATAATGAAGAGTAGCTGGAACATGATGGACCAGGATGGGAACAGCAAGAAGAAGCTAGAAGGGCTGTAGGTGGGGGCAGGAAATGGATCCTGGGAAAGTGCAGCATGCAGTAGTATTTTTGAGTTACAGGGAAGAGTACTCTTTGCAAAACTAGACATCTGGACTAGACGAGTGATTGGTTTCCTGCAAAGCTTTTCTCTAAATTCCAGCCGGCAAAGCATAATTTTCCTACAGAACTAGGGCCATGTTGTGGCTCTGTTGATTCCCTTGATCCTCTTTTTGGAACCCTGCTGCCCCCTAGGTGGCATTCAGCAGAGGTTGACTAGGAAGCCATCTAATCTTCACACCCAAGCTCCCCAGGTCCCCTGCACACGGAGCTTTCCTCACCTGACCTCCCCTCTATCAGTGAATGACCTTGAGTGCAAAGCCAGGTCTTGCGTTTTCCTTCAAGTATACACTGAACTTCACTAACAAATCAATTGTATTTTGCAAACTTTAAAAAAGTGACAGTATTTAAGGTTTGTTTATGCTCAGATAATCCAGATATTTGTCATATCTAGTTGAAGTCAAATAACATTTATAAATAATTTTGTGCCCAGGGGCTGTGCTAGGTGCTGGTGACACAAAATCAGTTAAGGCCATCGGGAGTCCTGTTGAGTGGAGAAATGGGCAAAAGTAGATTGAGAAGTTTGAGATTCCTCTTAGTTCATGTTCACCAATTTCAGATTTTCTGAGAGGCCTCTCTGTCCTAGTTAATTTGCTCAACAACATCCACAGTGAGGATTTCAGTTATCACTCTCTCCACTTCCCATCAATTAACAAATGACTTCTATTACCTCACAGAGAAAATAGAAGATATCTTCCCAGAACCATCTCAGCGTCTACCAAACCTTTTAATCTGCCTACACCGAAACCTACCTTTGCTCTTTTTCTCCTGTCATGGTAGCAAAGGTGTTCCTCCCTAGGAAAGTTCCAGTTATTGTCAGGATCTGACCTTCTCCCACATTCTCACAGTTTCTCTGCTATAATTTTTTAAAAATGGATTTCTCTCTCCTTTACTATGTTTCTGACGGCCAGGGACACCAGGATTGGACTTACATGAGCTTTGCGCGGCGCTTGGCTGACTTCTTGGCTATAGAAGTGCTTCTGATGGCTGTGAAATATGCCTTTCCCATGGACTATAAATAAAATGAGCCTCACACTTCATTAATGAATGCTTCCTTTTCAGTGTCCCAAGTGAGCTAAATGCTAAAGATACAGTATTTCACAGCAGCTTGTGCAACCTTTTATGTAATATACCCTTTAAGTAAGTGGGTTATGGTCTTGTGATTAATGCGAATTGATGTTCACGTTGAGAAAACGGAAGGTGTTAAACTCCTTATAAAACCCAAGAGCTTTAAGGAGATTTTTGTGATTCATGCTAATAAGATTGACTGATTTGTTATTCTACAAATGGCATGCCTATAATTTAATTTTGATTGACAAATGGTTCCAAACTGTTAAGAACATAAGTATCATACAGCATTTGAACTCTAGTTTTGTATAAAGCTTGGCTGAAAAATTATTTTATTCTTGGTTTTCCTCTTTGAAAAATTTCTCAGGGATCTTTTGTTTCCTCCAAGTGTCATCATCTGTGCTTCCAATTTAAAGAGATAATTTCTGCCTCATAATACACTCACTTATAAAAAGAACTCAAAAGTATCTTGCAGAGAAAAAGGCCACCTAAAAACATGTTAGGCCAACCTTCCCCTGGGATCAGCTATGGAATCTGGATGTGGAGATAAACTAAAATCAGATTAGATTGTATGTGGGTCTCAATGGAATTTTCAGTCTAGCTCAAGCATCTTTCAAAACTGAAGTTGCTGTTGATCAGGTTGGTAGAATATTTCCTTTGTTGTAGGTACTCAATCATGACCATTTCTTGATTTTAGGGTAAATTGTATCCAGTGTTCTTTTCTCACTTTGCTACTTTCACCCTCTCTGTCTTGTCTTGCCACTTTTGCCCATTACTGTCACCACCACCACCACCAGTGCCATCATTATCACCACTCCCACCACCACCAAAACCACCACCATCATCACCATCACTTTCACCATGAACATCATCACTTTTGTCATAGTTTGAATTTCCACACTCTTCTCAGAGTGCATCACCTCCATTGTTTCTTATCTTTAGACTAGCCCTGCAGATGAGCATTGTGCTTATTTAACAGGTGAAGAAAGCAAGGTTCATAGAGGTTGATGCACTTGTTCAAGTTACTTGGTAATGGCTAACACCCTCATGGAAACCTGGGCCTGAAGGAACTTACCTACTTTGTTTCCCATTTGTTTCTTCCATGGGTCCCACCAGTCTTTCCTGTTCCTGTAGTTTGTACACTATATGTGTTTGCTTTTTTCAATAAGGTAATGGGAAGTAGAGAAGAGATAGCAGTTTCGTTATTTTTAAGATTAAAAATAAAAGTGAAAATTCAACAATTAGCAAGTGAGAAGTAGTAAGAGTAATTTAAAAATGGCCTAGGAACATGTGATATTAAAACTTTTTAAAAAATCTGCTTTGGAACACAAATGAGAAATGAAAAACCTTCAGAATGTAAAATATGATTTACATTTAATACTGCCAACAGAAGAAAGGGGTGACATGTAAATTTTTTAAATGCCCCCCAAGGTGCACACTACCCCTTCTTCAGGTTTGTCATCTGTAAACTAAGTGGGAGCAGCTTTCTCCCTTATGTGCTTCCGGGCTTCTGAAGAGTCTTTTCTTTGAAGATTTTCTGTAAATACACAAGCTCAACTTTTGATACATCTCCAATTCGTATTTCTTAAAAGCCCAATAGAGAGCTGTAAACCCAGAGACTCAAGGAATTTGGGATGACGATGATGATGAAGAGCAGAAGTTGCTATGAGACTGAACACCTTTGAGAAGATCACCTGATGTGTTTACTATAGAAGATGTTGATGGACACTTAGCTCGTGTGCTTTTCCATAATCACCCGTAGTTGGGTTTTAGATATTTTTTCTTTTATGATATGTGCAGATCCTTAGAAGGGATAACCTACTTCTTACCAGGGTGTTGCTTGTGTGGAATTTCTGGAGGCATTTGGTCTGTATGCTCAGAGAGAACCGGATCCCTGGAGTAATTGCGTTTATTATAAAAATGGATAAGATACAATTTTCTCTAGGCAGGCCGTGGCTAGAGAAAGGTCTGGGATAGCACAGATTCCAAGGACTAAAATAGATCCCACAGGTCAGGCTGAGAGACCTTCGGAATATAGAGTCTGCAGTGCTGCCCTAATGAGACCTGACCTCCCACAAAGTCGTTCAGCACCAAGGGACCAGGTGGCCACATGCTTAGTCATGCTAGCATATGTTATTCCCCAAGGAAGGAAAAGTGCTTCATTTTTGCTAAAATCTGATGTTTATTGCAATGTATAGCACATACCAACTGGGAAAGAAAAAAACACCACCACCACCTTGTTAAGAAAGCATTTCATAATGCCAGGCTCCTTAGGCTCACTGTGAAGGCAATCTTGTTTGTAAGGTAGGGTTAACCCATTTTGGACATGAGTGTGTAGTAGTATCTGGAGGGCTTCTTCAATTCTGGACTTTATGAAGCCAATTGAGGTGTTAACTGGGAGTGACTGAGTCCACACTATGTTATAAAAACCATACCTACCTTACTACTCACCTTGAATAGAAGGAGGCAGCAGAGCACAAGTAGTTGCAGGACAAGCTGGGGAGCCAGAATGGTTTAGAATCCCATGTTGTCACTTTCAGTGGTGTGTGTTAGATGGGTTATACCGTCTTTCTGGTTTTTCACTTACCCCATCTGTGAAATGGGATGATAACACTTACTATCTATTAAAGTTGTGGTCAAATGATGTAATATAGGTGGAGTCCTTAGTTTAGCTTCTGGCATACCAGTGCTAGGCAAGAAGAGCCAGTGGGGCCGTGATTTAAATTTCCAATTCTTTCCTATTAAAACCTGGGATACCCTGCACCTTTGTCTTCTTCTCTGCTCTGGCTCTGATCACTCCCAGCTTCTGGGGGGCACTACTGAGTATCCACGAGCTCCTGTTCTACCGTCTGAGAATACGCCCTGGTTTCAGGGACCTGCCTACAGTATTGCAATGCCTCCAAGGTTAAATACCAATTCTTTATCAGTTGTTTTCCAGGAGGTTATTTGTTCTTTCTCATCTGAGCCCTTTGTTCTATGTCTTTCTTCTTTTCACCGAGGTAATGAGAAGTGGATTTTAAACTCCTTTGATTGAAGGGTTGCTTTCTAATTGGTAGGTTTGATTGGGCAGAAATAGAGATACCTGAATTGACTTGCCTGGTACAGCCATTCAGGAGATATTCCTTGTAGATTACTTCATGCCTGGTATGGGGAGAGTCAGTGCTTCTCAAACTTTACTGTGCATAGTAATCATTTGGGGATTATTGTTAAAATGCAGATTCTGGGGTTTCGGGGGTCTGGTTTCGGGGGTCTGGGTGAAGCCCAAGACTGCGCATCTTCAATAGGTTTCCAGGTGCTGCTGGTTCAGGGGCCATACTTTGAATAGCAAGTGGTCGGGGACCTTAATGTATTGAACAATTGAGTTCCAAGATAGTTAAGAGTAGACACATTATGTCTTAGAACAACTGAATTTTCTGTGCTCCTCTATACTAATTTTCATTTACTTAACCACTTTTTAAAAGCTATGTTTGGGACACCAATAATATGCAAAGTTCTGACATTTTTCTCTGAGTAGAAAATATAAAATATATGCTAAAGTCTTGACAAATAATTTTGTAGTGGTTCAGCAATACAGATTAAAAAAAACAGTAAAATTGAATGTATGAATTAGTTCAGAAGGGTGTTTAAAAATAGGTGTTTTGAGCTCAGCTTGAAAGATGCAGCAAATGCGGATTGGATGATATTGGAAATATGCTAAGTCAGTGCACTTGTAAGGGGCAGAGTGTGGGCTTAATCCCTGGGGACTGAGGGTGGGCTGGGCGGGATTTATCCAAAGCAGAGACTAAGAGAGAACTGCAGTGCATTTGTTCTTAAAACAGAAGTAGCCCACCAAGTTTGCACAGAGCATTATGAGAGAGTTCAACAATATGCATTAAGAAACAAGGTCTCTTTCAAGTAAATCTAACCTTTATCCCCTCTGTTATTCCCTCTGTTAGCCTATCAGATGACCCTCATCCACAACAGTAGGAAAGAAGCATCCTTACATTCTGCACTTCTGCCAGAATACCTCACCTTTTAGTTTTGTCTTGTAGGGGAGGTGTATCTTCAGACTTTTGGGAAGCATTGATTAGCTCTTTCTGAGGGCTTCCTTGGCCTGCCCAAGGTTAACTCATTGGTCCATTCTATTGTACATTTAATATTGTTGAATTGTGTGCCTATATTTGAACTTCATACTAAGGGTGTGCTGATTACATGTTTGCAATTAAATAGCACCAAAAACAACAACAGCAGCAACAACAACAAGATGGCATCTAACCTAGAGATAGATGCTTTCCCCTTGCCTGTTGAAAACCTTCATTCATTGCAGGTAGACCCTTGTGTTAGGTGGATTAATTTCTGTTCCCCTTTTATTTTTCCCAAGTAAATTCCCTTTTAATCTGGAGACTCTTTGAGCTGAAGAGCAGCCATGAGCCTTCTTTTAGGTCATGGAAGATTCTTCCAGGAGATGCAGAGATGGGGTGGGGTAGAAAATTACCATACAACTCAAATGATCATGGGATTTTTGAGTAATTGGAGGTGAACAGAGGGATGTTTTTGAAAGGGAAGAGATTAGTAGCTCTAGCTATGTCCTCCTGGAATTTGTCTTTGGTGAAATATCTGGATGATTGAATTCAGTTCTAATCTTGCCAATTAAAAGATAGGGATTTCAAGGAAACCATATATGCTGATCATCATATCCCTCCTGAATTCTTAACTAGAAAAAAACACTAGCACTTCCAGAACTTGTTCTCCTTCCTTTCCTCCTCTGGTCTCTCAGTCTGTGGATATCTGTTTCTGTGTTCTGCCTCCCTGAGCCTTGAGACATGCACTAACCCCCCCCGCCCCCCCGCTTTAATCTTATGCTCATTTTTGCACTGGAAAGCAGCTGTGCATTTTGTCAAGCCAAATCTCTGGGAACTACATTGCCTTCCAGGGATTTCCCCACAAGAAACTGTAGAGTACTCCAAATGTCTCTGGCATTCTCTTGAGCGACAGACACCCTTGTGCTGCTTACTGTCCTTGGAGACCTATTTATTATTCACAATTAAAAAAACAATAAAAGCACAGCAGATTAAACAATAGATCAATGATTTTAAACTCCAGATGTGACTTACTAAATAAACAGTGTTTGTCTCCTGGACATGCTTCCTTGATGCTGGCTAAGGACCTTTTCCAGGACCCTCCCCAGACCCTGGAGAGGCCCAAGGCACTGTTTACTACAGATTTCTCCTCTTTTTTTCTGTAGCTCACCCTGTATCAGAGAGCATGACGTTGTTTCTCAAGAAGAATTTATCTTATAGATACTCTACTTTTATTTTATTTTTTAAAGTTTTTATTTAAATTCCAGTTGGTGTAATATTAGTTTTAACAGTATAATTCAACAATTCATCATTTATATACAACACCTAGTGCTCATCACAAGTGTCCTCCTTAATCCCTATCACCTATTTAACCCATCTCCCTGACCCCCTCTCCTCCAGTAACCCTCAGTTTGTTCTCTAGAGTTAGGAGTCTGTTTTATGGTTTGCCTTTCTCTTCCTTTTCCCCCTCCATGTTCATCGGTTTCATTTCTTCAATTCCCCATATGAGTGACACAACCTTTACAATGGGAAAAGATATTTGCAAGTGACATCCCTGATAAAAAGCTAGTATCCAGGAGCACCTGGGTGGCTTAGTTGATTGAGCATCTGCCTTCAACTCAGTTCAATAATCCCAGGGTTCTGGGATTAAGCCCTGCATCTAGCTCCCTGGTCAGTGGGGAGCCTGCTTCTCCCTCTCCCTCTGCTGCTCCCCCTGCTTGAGTTCTCTCACTCTCTGTCAAATAAATAAATAAAATCTCGTTTTAAAAAAGTTCAGTATCCAAAATCCATAAGGAAGTTATCAAACCCAATACCCTCAAACCAAATAATCCAGTAAATAAATGGGCAGAAGGCATGAATAGACATTTTTCCAAAGAAGATATGTGGTTGGCTGACACATGAAAAGATGCTCAGCATCACTCATCATCAGGGAAATGCAAATCAAAACTACGATGAGATATTACCTCACACCTGTCAGAGTAGCTAAAATTAACAATATAGGAAACAACAAGTGTTGGTGAGGATGTGGAGAAAGGGGAAACCCTCTTACACTGTTCGTGGGAATGCAAGCTGGTGCAGCCACTCTGGAAAATAGATACTCCTCTTTTAAAAGCAAAGTTGCCAGATAACATACAGGATACCCTGTTAAATTTGAATTTCAGATAAATAATGAATAATCTTTTGGTCTAAGTATGTTGCATGCAATATGAGACAAAAGCCAAAAATTATTTATCTATTTAGTTATGCTAAATCTGGCAAAACTGAGAGCAGGGCATATTCTAATTTCTTGACAAGCCGATGTCTGTTGATATTTTATGTATCTTTTTCTTTTCTTTTTTTTAAAAAGATTTTTATTTATTTATTTGAGAGAGAGAGAGAGTGAAAGAGAGAGAGAGGAAGCATAAGTAGGGGAGGAGCAGAGGGAAAGGGAAAAGCAGGCTCCCCGTTGAGCAGGGAGCCCAATGCAGGGCTCGATCACAGGACTCCAGGATCATGACCTGAGCTGAGGGCAGATGCTTAACCAACTGAGCCACCCAAGCGCCCCCATATCATTTTCTGTATAATTACTTTGCACTGCTTCAAAGTGTTGAATGGCTCATATTTACTTTCAAAAATAAAATAAGTCTAATTTTGCTTTGAGAAATTAATAATGCCACTTGACACAATTAGCTACTCCTACTGTGTTGTAAAACCAGGACAGTTATCATTGACCTATGGCAACATGAAAACTGGATATCACAGAACTGGGTTGCAAGACTTGGAAAAATGACTTGTCTGGATCTAAGAACCAAGCATAAATCTTTAACTGTTGAATGCAGCCTTTAATTCCTTTATATTATGTTTTTGCATACGATATAAGCTAGTGTCTTTACCATGTAATGGTGACATGGCTACACTGTTGCTTGCATACCACATGAAGAGAATATGGGTCATAACATGAGGAACCTTACTTGGAAGGTTATTTAGAAATATGACATGACTAAGTACACAAAAGGGAAATATTTCTGATTATGGGTAGTTTGAGGTCACTGTTTTTTCAAGGAGAAATAATTACATCAGATTTAACAATAATTCCCATCAAGCTATTTAGAGTTGAGAAAATTAAATAAAATGTCATCTGCTTAATTATTATTTGTTACCCTTAATTAAAATGTTAATTGAGTACATTTGTATGTGCAACATAGTTAATGTGTTGACTTTTTGACAAAGGCAATGACAATGTTTTCTATCTTCTACATTCAAATGTTTAATCGTTCACTTAACAAGTATTTTGAAAAAAAAAAGGCAAATATATTTAAGCAACAGAGCAGCATAGATTGAAAGGTCATTTTTCTGCTAGAGTTGTAGATAGTAGATCCGTAGGAAATCAGCACTTTAATCACTAGAAAGGAAATCTACCAGAAGTATGCATTTTTGGTCTTTTATTTGCATATGAGAAAAAGGGACAAAAATTAATCAGCCATAAAATGTCTACCCAGAATGACATTTTTTTTTCAGAATGACATTTTTAAGCAAAGAAATTGATTATGAGGAGATGCATTTTAAACACATTCTTGCCTCACTAACAGAAGAAGCTAAAGGATGATAAGGACCTTTATATTCTTTTATATTGATGTACACTTGACCTTTTCATTTGACGACATTTGAAACATTTGTTTAAACAACATACAGACTTATGCTGCAAAATTAGTTTGAATTTCCTTTTAACAATGGTTGTGATATCTCTTTTCTATGCAAACCTGTGGTACTGACCTCTGTTCAGTAAATAAACATGCTTTGTGTTTTGCAAAGCAAAGGTTTCTTGCATATCAGCATAAAAACAAAATGGTTCCTTTTCAAATAATTTATGATGTGTAATGCTTTCCAAAAACAGCATCAGTTAGGCAATAACATCCACTGTGTACCTATCAGCAACCCAAGCATATTGGGGAATAAAGGAACAGACGATGGAATAGACCTAATTCTCTGTCCTGATAGAGCTTTGAGCTTAAGGATCTCTTCCTTCTGGCTCCCTACCCCCAAAAAACTTACTTTTTTTTTCTTGATAAATTCTAAGACTTTAATGCCTTTAATGAGACGAGCTAATACTTTTAATGAAGTAATAACCATAAAAATAAAACATACATAGTGTTTATTTAGTACCTGCATTTCTAAATACATTACTTATAATATCTCACTTAATCTTCAAAACAATCCTCTTTGTAAGTACTATCATTATTTCCATTTTATATGAATAACCTGATGCTCAGCTTTCCCAAGGCTATACAACTAATAAGCAGTTGGGGTTAGGAGTTGAGACCAGACATTCTGGACCCAGAGTCTGTTCTCTTATTTTCCCAGTATCCTTATGGATATTAAAAGGGCTTAGTGCAAGAAATAATCAAAATGTTTTGAGCAATCTGATATTTAAACTTATTGCAGCAGAAGTAGGAGAAAGTACTTGTGTTGTCACTTCAGTTCTAAACTCAATAGTTTTATAGTCTTTGTCAATGATCATTAAAACATTAAAGTACGATTAAGAGCACACAAGGAGAAGCATAGGCTTGTAAAGTAAGTTTTCGAAGAGTTCATCATTTTTTCATAGACAGTGAGCCTTCTGCTGTGAATGAGGGTACAATCAATAATTTTGTGGCGCTACCTGGCATTTGGTAAAATTTCACCTCTGCCACTTACTGGGCAAATGATGATGGACAAATGATTTAACCTCTGTAAGTTTTAATATCTTCTTTTGCAAAATGCAGATACTAAGTCCTTCCTCACAGGTCATTATGAAAATTAGAGACAAGGCTCACAGCTCAGGTTGGGCTCATAGAGACTCACTAAAGGTGAGCTAGAGCTGTTATAAATTAAATAAGCAAGTCATTATGTTGAGAAGTATCAAATTGGACATTACTTAGTACCTATTAGGATAGCTCTGAAGAGATTTAGGAAGAATATAGGTAGATACGCTGTTTATGGGCCTAAGAGAATAGGCTATCACAATTTCAACGGTTTGCCTGTTACTAGCGGTGAATATTTATTAAAAATTAAAATGAAACTTTTCCATCTGTTTAGGGAGTATCCCTGAAGAGCTGGTTCGTTTTGCTGTTTTTCTTTCCCTTGCAACCACTTCAACTATTAGCACTGTGGGAAAAGAAACACAGTTAGAGTGGGAGATACAAAATGGAGCAAAGAGAGGATGGCTTCAAGAAGCCACGCTTGACTTCGAAGGCAAGCTTGGAAGGGGAGAGGGGAATGATTTGGACTCTTCTTTCCACTTTACCCTGTCCAGGGCTTCCCAGTGTGGCAGGGTGATTATTGGGTGATCTGCCCTTGTGGAGTGGTGTAGAGAATGCTTAAGCATTGCTGTACTATAAACAGTGGATTTCAAACTTAAAAAAAAATCTGTGATGTGCAAAGCAACACATTTTATGTTTCTATCTAGTCTAGTATGTAAGCACCACAAGTGCAGGGGATCTTTATCCTTTGTAGTCAGTAATATGTTTAAGTGTCTAGAAAAGTACTTGGTGCATAGTAGGTGTTCAATGAATAGTGGTTCAGTATTATCAATCATCTATTCATTATCTATCTACCCAGGAAAAAAAAGTTTTATGGAACATTCTTATATTTACTGTTTGCTTGTGACATATTCTGAAATCTTCTATTCTATTCCATAAGAAGAAAAAAATGGCAGTCAAGACCTACTAAATTAATTTCAGTACATTCACTGGGGAGAGAACCTTAATATGTCATTCTTCCCAGTTCTCTGAGTTATGATCTGTCATTGGAAAAGCACTCTGTATCCCTGGGAGCAATTGGTTTTGTGTGTAAATTGACTTGTATCATTGAGACTTACCTTTCCTGGGATCACAGTGCTTCATTTAGCTTGGGTATTTTACCTGTCCATGCACTAGTGTGGATACTTACTTCATTCATGCTGCAGGATGGTAGAATAAGTCAAGTAGTATTGAGGGTTGTTGCCCAACTTCTGGGAGATTCTGAAAATATTTGCTTTGCTCTAATGGGTTTATTTTTGTGAAGTCCCCATGTAATTATTAATTATTGGGTAAGCCTAGCCAGGACCAATGACTGGAAAGAGTGACCTATTAAGATTCTCTCCACAGTGAACATACTTTTAGTCCATGCAGTTGCTGGAATTAAAAGTAATCATTGGGAGGATTTTGAGACTTTAAAAATCTTTATTTTTGTTTCTGATTTCTTCTGAGTTATCTGGACTTAAAATTTATACTCACTGTAGTTACGAAAAAGGAATGAGATGAAGTAGAAAAATTAATTAAGTGAGTGTAACTTGCAAAAGTCTTTCATTTCCTGAGAAAATATGTGGGAGTAAAAAAGATACTGTATTCAAATATTATATTCATTGTGCAGGGGCACTGGAGATCTTAGTTCTGCTAGTTTTCTTCACCCCTTGAAAAAAAGCAATGTAGCTAGATTGATCTAACTAGACAAGCAATATTCTGGCTTAAGGTTTAAGTAAAATGTGAATAAATGATCTAGAAGAGCTAATTGGATATTAATGCTAGTGTCTTCCCTAGGTTCGAGTGCTATAACCTACTTAAGGTAAGTACAATCTCCTGAGCAATAACCTAGATCTGGAAACCCCCAGTTGCATGGATAGGGTAGACACTGGGGAAGGGGCAGGTTTGCAGAATGAGACTGACTGGCTGAGGATGGCATTTAGAGGGGTCGGGGAAATCACAGATGGTAACAGCCTGTTAAAGTCATTGACATCTTGTAGGTATAACAAGGTCCAATGAGCATTGTTGACTGGTCGTGGAAGCTCAGTGATAGCCCAAAGTAGTTGATATTTGTAATTCCAAGGAATAGACAAAATAGTATTGGACTAACAATTCCATCACCATGTAGGCAGTGACAGATTTTAAGTCAGAACTGGTAAGAATAATTCAGGACTCTGATCATAGAAGATCATGGCTTCTGAGATAAATTATAAAAGTATAGGAACAAGGCAGAACTTAAATTATCAACACTGAGTGGAGAGTGGGAACTTTTTTTCCGCCCAATGCAAGGCACATGCCTGGTTTTCACAAGGATGTGGTTTAATAATAAATAGCAGGAGTGACAAGACACTGACTCTGAGAACGCTAGATTAGTGTCTTTCCTTGCCAAGCCAAGATCAGCCTTTGAGAGAGAAGATTGGAAGTGAGTTTAAAACTGGGTAGAATTCAAGGGTCCTAGATGTTCATGAAAGCAAGATGGAAAGATAGAAACCAGGCAAGGCCTGACATTTCATTCAAGGACACTTAATATAGCATCACCATAATAAGGGGCACTGGATGTCTGGATAAATCAGAAACACAGAGACTTATAATAACATGGAATATGAAATATCATTTAAATCATTGCATTGTAATACAGAAGTATTTTTTCTAAAGATTTTCTTTATTTATTTGACAGAGATCACAAGTAGGCAGAGAGGCAGGCAGAGAGAGAGAGAGAGGAAGAAGCAGGCTCCCTGCTCCACTTTGACTTTTGCCCTCTTTGTAACTTTTGACTGAAGTGAAGGACTTGTGCCTTCCTTTTTTTCCACAAATCTCTGCCCCGTACCCCAATCTTCATCTACTCTGAGATGGGCTTTCCATGAGCTGCAGACAAGGGAAAATACTAGTGGATGGTGCTGACGAGGGGTTGATAGTTATCTCCAGGATGGTAAGTTTGAGACAAGCAACTGATTCCAAAGCTGAAACTTATATTCATTGTCTGGAGTGAGTGACTATTTCTTGAAGAATGTATGCCGGGAGGATTTTCCACCAATAAGTCTATTTACACTTGACTTGTGGGTATTTTGCTCACTACTGCTGCCTTGCTGATACTGCTGCTCTCGTGGCTTCATTGTTCTAGATGGTACCGTATCGATGTGACTAGTAATTTACAGTGACCGGTAAAGTTTGCCTCATGCCCTGATGTCCTCACATTACATTTTGTAATCTTTCTCCTGTGGAAATAAAAATGAGACTCTTAATAGGTTTGTGAGACGTTCGGGTACTGACAAACTTAGCATTCAAACTGTAGTGTCCTGTTTATTGGGAAATGTTTCTGGATAACTCACAATCAAGAAATTATGAGAACTCATTACTATCTCACTCTCAACCAAATTGTGGCTGATGGGCTGGAAATCAGCATGGCAAAGTACTTTGAGTTTCTGGTCTTAGGATCAAACACATCTAACATGGAGTCTCAGCTTTGCTATTAAGGATCTGTAAGACCTTGGGCTTAACATCTCTGGGCCTCAGTTTTCTTATCTGTGAAATGGGGGGGGTGTTGTGAGGATTAAATAATATATGTGGCTATTTGACACAGTACCCATTGTCAGTAAGGACCAAATAAATGCTAATTGTTTTTGTCACCTTCACTGTTACTATTAGTTGTATTGAGCCCCTCATTCTGATTTTCTTATTGTTAAACACAGTGTGAGCTGATTTGCATTTCAGGTAGGTGGGGCTGATACTCTTCTGTGCTTTCTCCACTAAAGATGTTTTACCTTTTTCCTTTGGGTTTTCCCTTCAGATCACCTTGGTGTGTGTGCGTGTGTGTGATACAAATAAAATTTTAAAATGTATGATGACATAGTTCAGATTCCAAGAGATAATTGCTTTATTGACCTAAATATTAATTATCATGAAATGGAAGTGTTGTGACTCCATTCACAGTTGTGCTGAAACATGAAGTCATTCAAATACTGGCCCGGGGTGGGGGTGCAGTCTGCGGATGACTGGGAATCTAAAGCATATTTATAAAAGTGAAAAGCCATGAAAAAATGTGTCTGTCTGGGCTCCACAGCATAGGGCTGGAGCGGAGGTTCTCAACTCTGAGTGCATGCACATCTGGGAAGGCTTGTGAAAACTCAGGTTTCTGGGCCCCCTGCCAGGAATATAAGGGGTGGTGCTAACAGATAGGACTCTAACAGGTGCTCTGAGCAGGAAATATCCAAGCCTCTGGGTATATGTATGTATGTATATAAAAGAGAAAAATATTTCAGAAGGAGAACGAGTGGGAGTTGGGGTGAGACTTAGGTTGCAGGCCTCACTTGTTTGGAAAAGGCTAATTGGTGAAGGGTTGGGTAGCTCTGCATTGAAGGTATCAAAGAGGTTCAAATTAAGGGTTGTGAAAACTCGGCTGTACTACCTGTTTTGGGTATACATTGTGGAGAGGAGACTGGAGGTACTGTTTATACTTCCGATTGGGATTGGGCCACTAGTTTGGAGATGGAAGAGAGAGCAGATGGAAGAGATACAGAGATACTCTGATTTGTGCCAAATAGGCTGCTATAATCTTGGCAAATATTTAAAAATTAAGATCTAATTTTTTAAAATATTTTATTTATTTATTTGACAGAGAGAGAGAGAGAGATCACAAGTAGGCAGAGAGGCAGGCAGAGAGAGAGAGGGGGAAGCAGGCTCCCTGCTGAGCAGGGAGCCCGATTCCGGGCTCGATCCCAAGACCCTGAGACCATGACTTGAGCCGAAGGCAGAGGCTTAACCCACCGAGCCACCCAGGTGCCCCTAGGATCTAATTTTTTAAGAAGGAATGGATTTGAACAATTAGTGCAAACTCTAATCTATAACTTTCCTATGGGTTTACGATCTGGCAAAAACATTTTCATTTCTTTACTCTTTAATAAAGAATTATAAATGGGGAATCTTGCTCCTAGGCAGAGGTCAATTATTTAAATTTTTACTCAGAAAATTTATTGCATTTTGAGTCAAAAAAGAAGCTCACCTGGTATTCAGGACCCACAATTCTGTTACTATTATTTTTTTTTAATAGCAAAGATTATTAAATTTTTAGAAAGGTACCCAGATGAACCCAAGATGGTAAAACAATGGGGGACTTTTAAATTTCAAATTTTAAGTAGAAAAATAATGACATTGTCACAGGTATGAAAGTTTCCACCTGTATAAGTTCAACAAAAACAGAGGGAGAAAATTTAATAGGTTAAGAACAGACATTCTTTATTTGCTTGACCTACTTAATAAAATATGTTAACATCTAGGAGAAGCTAACTGCTATCACTAAGTATAAGTAGCAGTTGATTGGGTTCTACTAGATGCCAAGTATGTGTTGGATCCTGAGGTTATAGAATTGAATATAACACAGCCTCTGCTTCTAATGGCTTGTAATGTAAGGAGGAGGAGAGAACATGAGTAGATAATGCTTATATAATGTGGGAATGGGGCTGTAGAGATGTCTACACGTTATTATGCATGTATAGCTGTAATTCAGAGAGTGCCTGATCTGTGGATTATAATAGAACCCAAGCTCTTCTGCCTGGTGTATAGCAAACATATATAACATACGTCCCATGTTCACTTTCGGGTGGAGGCTTAACATTAAAATGAGGCAAAATCTGGCTCCTGACATTAGTCAGGAGGTCATCTGAGGACAAGGAGGGGGCTATGCATATGCTCCAAGAGCTGGTATGAGCTGGATGGGGTCTTGGGCTCATTATCTCTGATAAGGAATGCAGGGCCTTGCTTGTTTGTAGACTGAAATCATGTCAGTGACCTTCAGTCCAGGCTTCTGCAGAGACAACTAGTGGGATTTGTTAGTGGGGTCTGAAAGTAAACAATAGTTGATTAGGGAGAAATAGGTCTCTGAAAAACAAGTTTTAAATTTCCTGTAGTTTTGGGGCACCTGGGTGGCTCAGTTGGTTAAGCAGCTGCCTTTGACTCAGGTCATGATGGCAGGGTCCTGGGATTGAGCCCCGTGTTGGGCACCCTGCTCAGTGGGGAGCCTGCTTCTCCCTCTGCCTCTCCCCCCTGCCCATGCTGTCTTGTGCTCTCAAATAAATAAATAAAATCTTAAAAAAAATTTCCTGTGGTTTCAACTTCATTAACCCTATAGGGTAGGGTTTCAAGATTGTGCTGAGGATGATATATATGGTATGTACATATGATGTGTATGTGTGTGTGTAAACTCCAATTCCCCCAAAGGTCTTACTTTATCCCCATTTTACACACGAAGGAATCAAGGCTGAGATAGATTAAGTTGTCCAAAAACAGTTAGTTTCATCAGAACTGAGATTAGAACTTGGAGTTCACAATGACCTTGAAACCTTCTTGCACTGTACTGATCTCTGATCATTATTTACTCTCTGATCTAATTGTACATACCTCTGTCAAACTAATACGCAATTGTTCATTTTTCCAAGTAGATCTGGAAACCTCCTTAGATTACAGATATTTTAGAAATTGCTTACATGTGATGGGGGATTTTCTCAGGAGTGAAATATTAAAAAGGAGAGGTAGAACACATAGCGTTTTCAACTTGAACTTTGCTGCATAGTGCACATTTCTCTAGAAGAGGAGATGGGAACATCTATTATATTCTCAAATGCAGACACATCCTCCATGTTAAATGAATGATAAATTTGCTCTTTTAGAAATATTCTTTGCCTGTGCACATGCATGTTTATAGAAATAGTGAGTTTAGAGACTCAGAAGTACACAGCAGAGGTTGACATATCTTTCCAGAGTCCTGGGTAAGTTTTGTAGCTGACCTCAGGTACTAGGATATGAAAGATTTGAATAAAAAATATATCCCTTTAGTGGAAAGAGAGAAGTCTCTGATCTGCCACAACCTACTAAATTTATGTTTTAAATATCTTCACATTTTATGTTATAAAGATTCTGCTGGGCTGTACTTTATAACACATAGTTGAATGCTACTATTATGGATGCTAGCTTCCTTCCTGGAGGTAGAATGAATACAACATAATCCATTCTGCCATAACATGAGCTATTAGAAGTGATGCTTCTGGCTATTAGGGGTAAATCATATCTGTGGAATGAATTAAGAGTTGAGCTGTTTGCAGTATATTGGATTTGCCCATTTCACAACTGCATTCATTAAATCCAAATTTGATGAAAGCTGTTCATATTAAATTTGATAACCCCAATTCTAGCAAGTTACACAAATTATAAAGCTCCTTTGAAAATTCTGTGACATTTGTGTTATTTTTATCCTTTAATAACTAAGTCATTTTAAAATTAGGTACCCGTGCTCAACCATGTATTGGTGGAAACACTTCATAATTTATGACTCTTATTGAATTAGTTCAGAATTCAGTGCTCTTGTCTGGTTCTGTCTTTATGCTGTGACACTGAAGAATCTACGATTAGTGAATAATTTGTTTTTCAGTGGAATTCACTGAACTTTTGAGGGATTCCTATGGTGTGCATAGCACTGTGCATGGAATAGTTAGTTTGAAGAGGAAAAAGAACTAATCCTCAGTTTTTAAGCTTGTTACATGTCAAAACACGTGTCACTTGTCACGTGTTTAAATTTTGTCATATTTAAATTCTCCTTGGGAGTAAGAAACACAATCCTGGATGAAAAAAATTCTTTGTGCCCAACTACTTCTAACAGTCTTTAAAAAATAAATTACCTGTTAAATTTTTTATTTTTCAACTCTGACTCTCGAGGTGAAATCTCATCTATTTTCCTGAACCAGTCCTATCCTTAACTGAGGAACACAATTGCTTCTGGGGGGAAGGCTAGGGGAAAACTTTGTTGAAATTAGTAGAAAAGTTTTTATTATGAATAGTTCAAAATTTAGTCTTGTTATTTTCAAACATATGTGATAGCTTAAACAATACCTAAAAAGAATTGCTTGGAGTATTTTCAGTTGGAGATTTCTATGGATCTGCTTTCATGAATAGCAAAAAAAAAAAAAAAAAAAAAAAAAAAAAATTAGTGTTTACATTTATTTATATGAAAATGGGCATATTATTCCTCAAAATAATTTTTCTTTTTTGGAATGGGTTAGATGCTATTTTCTAAAAATGTTTCCATCCTATTAATTTACTGAATAAACTTCCCTTCACCTATTTTAGAAATAGGTCATAATAGGTCATGAAAGCGTAACCCCAACTCAACCAACCCAACATCTCTTATCTGATTCAGTGATTTTCTTTAATATAATGTAGTACCATTGGTAAGTTAAATATAAAAACCCCTTTACCTATTAAATTTTCATCATGCTAACTTTCTCTTGGTCATCCATTTAATGTTTTTAAAAAATTATTTCTGAAGTTTGCAGAAATATTAGCCTGTTGCAATATCTTTGTGAAAGTTCAGACCCAGAAGAAAGCTAGCTGAAATTTGGATAGACTCTTCATTTAGCTGAACATTTTATGCTCTTAGAAGATATGTGTTTTTTTTTCTACATTTTATAGTTAAGAGCTTTACATTTTTTCCATATGAAGGAAAATGTTTTATCAGTTAACAGTCCAGGAAATGTCATGAGCATTTCTTTGATAGTTATAATGTTTTGAAATGTTATGGTAGCAAGTGAATAATATTTGTTTTATTTTTTTCTCTTTAAAATTGTTTTGGCTTTCTTTAATTTGGATTTTATTTTGGCTGCATTTGCTTTTGAAGCAAAATGTTTTAGTTCATTCTTGAAATAACACTTTATTCTCACACCTCCTTCATTGAATCACATCAGGCTTAATGTCTAAATCACGTTCATTGGAATTTATGTTGAGGTAGTATTTCATGGAGGTGAGATTCATAGCAAGGTATGACTATGTTTTAAATTGATCTTCAAAGTGTTGAATAACTTTATTGCAACATTGTAGATATTTTTTCATCCTTTTTTTCCTCAGTACTGTCTGTCATTTTTTTCTTAAGGAATGAAACTTTCTGAGTACAAATGTACTTAGCAATGAGTTCTTGATTTACTTATGAATGAAATCATTAATAAAATGTAATTATAATAGCAGCTAATGCCCAATCAGTATTTTTTTTAAATATTTTATTTATTTATTTGACAGACAGAGATCACAAGTAGGCAGAGAGGAGGAAGCAGGCTCCCTGCCAAGCAGAGAGATTAATGTGGGACTCCATCTCAGGACCCTGGGATCTTGACTTGAGCCGAAGGCAGAGGCTTTAACCCACTGAGCCACCCAGGCACCCCCAAATCAATATTTTTATGTAACTGGTTCTGTGTTAAATACCTCACATATATTATTTCATTTACTCTTCATAGTTAAACCTGCTTTTTGGTTGGGGAGGCTAAGGGTTAATCCTGTGAAAATGAATGGAGATAATATCCAAGTCACATAAATAATACAAGGTGGAAGTAGGATACAAATCCAGAATTTGCCTGATGCCAAAGTCCAAGCTTAATGACCATATCTGTCTCAATAAAACTATTTTCTGGGCGCCTGGGTGGCTCAGTGGGTTGAGCCGCTGTCTTTGGCTCGGGTCATAATCTCGGGGTCCTGGGATCGAGTCCTGCATCTGGCTCTCTGCCCAGCGGGAGCCTGCTTCCTTCTCTCTCTCTCTGCCTGCCTCTCTGCCTACTTGTGATCTCTGTCTGTCAAATAAATAAAATCTTAAAAAAAAACCAAACTATTTTCCTTGGAAATCCTCCCTTTTAGCTGGAACTTTTAAGGAGTCCTATGTCCTAATAAATCACTCCAAAATGATTTCAATATAGACTGCAAAATGGCTTCACTTCTTTGCAGCATTAGAAGGTAATGGTTACTTTTTGACTATGTTATTCACTTGCATACACATCAAAGACAATAAAACAAAAAGAATAAAAGCAAAATGTCACTTTATTTGATTTTTTTAACTTTGCAGAGATTTATGGAGTTAATTTTATTTTTTAAATATGCCAGTGTTACTCGTAACAAGATTCTTCCTCAGGGGTTGTGGGTCTGGGGACAAGTCATGCTGTGTGTCTTGCTTTCTTCAATAAACATTTAGGACTCATCTTGTCAATCCATTTACTGCAGTCACAGAGGAGTTTCCCAGAGGATCCACACTATCCTTCCTTCCTTAGGGCCTTTATACCGGCTCTTTCCTGCACTTAGAAACCTTTTCCACTGGTATGTGCAATGCCAGGCTTTTTCTTGTCCTTGAAATCTTGGCTTAAATGCCATCCCCTTCAGGAAGTCGCTTTCTGACCCTCAACTAAAGTGTGATTCCTCAGTTACCTATCCCGCATTCTCTTTATTTCGTGTGTTATACTTTCTTTAGCCGTTGCCAGTTTGTGGTCTGTATATTGCCCATTGGAGTCTAAGCTTCTTGAACTATGTCTGTCTTATCATCATGTCTCTAGCATTGAGCAGAGTGGAATGTAATAGGTACTTAGTAAATATCTGAGGCATGAATGAGTGAATGAAAGAACAAATGAATAGAGCTTTGAGAAGAAAAAGAAATAGTTAAAAGGAACAAAAATTCAGTGAAAATAGCCTTTTAATTTATAGAGTGAGCAGAGTGCAAAGCAACAAAAGTGGGATGGGTGGGAGCCTTTTTTCCTTAGCATGGGAGGGGCAGACTTGCCTTTCCCCTTTGAAACAAAACAAGACATCACAACTTTATTCTCTGAGAAATAGCTGTGTCCCTGGTCACTTCCTTTAATAAGGCAAGACACTGATCCAAATTCCAGGCTTCAAATTTGCTGTATCCCGGAGAAAGCTGTTTGTATCTTGCCATAGATAATGAAAATTTGTCTGCAGTGCACAGTAGATTCTAGTTTGCCCCTATTTTTTTTTCTACAACTGCAGATTCAAAATAAATGACATGATTTAAAGTGCCATTCTTCATTTTGAAAAATGTCATTATTACAGTTAAAAATTAAATTCACATTGTTCATTCTTTTGCATTTAAGAGCTCAGAGTTGCATAGGTTTAGGGAGGAAAACATAATTAAACATAAGTAACAAGTACCAGGAAACAAAGGATAAAAGGAGGAAGTGTTAAATTATGACAGTTACATGGCAAGAAATAGGCAACACATCTCCTTTTAACATAAAGTCACTGTGGAAGGGACCAATCCATTCCATCTTTAAATTCTGGATTGAAAATGCACAGAAATAAGAATAAAGGCAAAGGAAACAAAAGCGAAAATGAACTTTTGGGACTTCATCAAGATCAAAAGTTTCTGCACAGCAAAGGAAACAGTCAACAAAATGAAGAGGCAACCCACAGAATGGGTGAAGATATTTGCAAATGACATTACCAACAAAGGGCTGATATGCAAGATCAATAAAGAACTCCTCAAACTCAACACACACAAAAATATAATCACGTCAAAAAATGGACAGAAGACATGAACAGACACTTCTCCAAAGAAGACATATAAATGGCTAACAGAGACATGAAAAAATGTTCCTCATCATTAGCCATCAGGGAGATTCAAATCAAACCCACATTGAGATACCACCTTACACCAGTTAGAATGGCCAAAATCAACAAGACAGTAAACAACAAGTGTTGGAGAGGATGTGTTACACTGTTGGTGGGAATGCAAGTTGGTTCAGCCACTTTGGAAAACAGTGTGAAGATTCCTCAAGAAATTAAAAATAGAGCTTCCTTATGACCCTGCAATTGCACTACTGGGTATTTACCCCAAAGATACAGATGTAGTGAAAAGAAGGGCCATCTGTACCTCAATGTTCATAGCAGCAATGGCCAAAGTAGTCAAACTGTGGAAAGAACCAAGATGCCCTTCAACAGACGAATGGTTAAAGAAGATATGGTCCATATATACAATAGAGTATTATGCCTCCATCAGAAAGGATGAATACCCAACTTTTGTATCAACATGGACAGGACTGGAGGAGATTATGCTGAGTGAAATAAGTCAAGCAGAGAGAGTCAGTTATATGGTTTCACTTACTTGTAGAACATAAGGAATAACACGGAGGACATTGGGAGATGGGGAGGAGAAGGGAGTTGGGGGAAATCGGGGGTGGGGGGACAAATCATGAGAGAGTGTGGACTCTGAGAAACAAACTGAGGGTTTGGGGGGGTTGGGTAAGCCTGGTGGTGGGTATTAAGGAGGGCATGTATTGCATGGAGCACTGGGTGAGGTGCATAAACAATGAATTTTGGAAAACACACACACAAATAATAAAATTAAATTAAAAAAAGAATTATGGTAAATTGATTGGCTAAGAACACATAAGTCATTATTATTTTAAGAAAATAGTGTAAGAATAAATCTAGGAATTTGAGGTGGTGAGATATGTTAAACTAGAGTCCACATAGGCTGGCAAGAACTGAGAAAGTAACATAAAGTAGGAAGCCCCATTAACTGGAGGTCCCTGGCCCTTACATGTGGATCTACTTAAAATGGGAGCCATCTTTTCAAGGTAGAAAAAAGTCGATTGGGGCTTTATCTTAAATATAAAAACAAAACTTATGAAACTAATTTCCTCTGAAACCTATATGTTGTCTGTGGTTTTCTGCACGTGGTACAACTGTCCTGAAGGTCAAAGGCCAATGCATTAATGAATATTTTCATGTTAGGACAATCTTGCTTCTCCATGCACCACCATTATGGTGGGGACTTGGGTAACACGTGCTCAGTCAATTAAGAACTCTTGTAGTTCTTCTCCTAAACCCAAAGCTCCTGTCCTGCCACCAAATTTTGTTACTAAGAAGTGACTTGGAGACCACGGATCTTCAAAATTATCCTAATTGGAAACAAGAGATTTTCAAATTCAGAAAATTGTTGAGCCATGTATTAGTCTGCTGGGACTGCCATTACCATGTACTTGGGTTGCTTAAATAACAGAAATGTGTTGTCTCACAGTTCTGGAGGCTGGAAGTCTAAAATCAAGGTCTTGGCAAGAGTTATTGGTTCCTTCTGAGGGCTATGAGGGAGGATTGGTTTGTGCTTCTTTCCTTGGCTTGTAGATGGTCATCTTATCCCTGTGTGTATGTCTCTCCATATTCTCTTCCTTCTATGGGTGTCTGTCTCTGTGTCCAAATTTCCCCTTTTTATAAGGATATTGGTCATATTGGATTAGGAATCCCTCTAAAAACCTCATTTTATCTTGGGCACCTCTATAAAGACCCTATCACCAGATATGGTCCCATTTTGAGGGACTGGGGTGTACTACCTGGGAGTTAGGCCTCCAGTGTAGCTTCTTTGGGAGTACACATTTCACCTCATAATACACTGTGCTTTTTTTTTTAATTGCATAAAGGCTGTGTCTATAGAACTCAAAATCAATTTGAAAGGAGTTAAGTACAGTTAACTGCTAATGTAACGATTCGTGACTAAAATGAATGCTTATTGTTGTAAGCCACTGAGCTTTGAGGCGATTTGTTATATAGCAATGGATAACTGATATCATGATCACGCTAAAGGCCACCCCAGAAATTTCTCAGAGTTTAGAGAAAAGGGGTCAATATTTCTGTACTATTATATGTTACAATGAAGGATTTTTGAAAAAAAAATTAGCATTTGAGGTGTAATTAATATACAAAGAACTACATATATTTAATGTATGCAGTTTGATGAATTTGGACCTATGCAACCACCAATGATACCATCACAATTAAAGTAATAGACCTATCCAGTGCTTGCCACAAAAACACCAGAATATCTTCTTGGGACCACAGCTAACACAGGGGGACCTTGCCTTGGTCCGGGAAACTGGAGACAGTGATTTGGTAGTATTGGGAGAACAGAAACGTTGGGTTTCTCAAGGTGGGCACCACTTTGGAGGCATGTATGGTGAACCACCTTACAGTGCTTCATGGGTGGTAATGGATGTTTATAGGTGGGAGCCAGCACAGTGCAGTTGCCTTGGGCTATTTCCAAGACAGACTGGTTTGTGAGTATATATGAGATATTTCTTGGGGGACTTCTCCAAGTCTGGTCCCAGGATACACAGCAACTTGTTAAAAATATAAACTCTTAGCACTTTTCACAAAGCCATGGGAAAGTGGTCTAGTATAGAATCTGGAATGTGGGACAGTCAGGACCTTGCCAGGAACTTTCAACTGATGGCGTAGGGAGTTGGCAAATAAATGTCCTAGACTTATATTATTTAAAAGGACAGTTCCGATGCACGTTTTATATAGTTCCTGTGGGTCCCTTGCAGAGTTGAGTCCCAGATTCCCACTGTTCTAACCAGGTAATGATATATCTTCTAACTTCTCCATCTCATCTTCCAAACTCATTTATTCTTGCTTTCTGAGCTTACCTTTTGGAAGAACCACCTGTATCCAAGTCCTTGTCTCAGGCTGTACTTGTGAGATAATAATAATCCGACAAAAGTAATAAGATTCCCAAATAAGTAATAAGATTCCCAAATAAGATTTGTGCTAAGTGTATGAATTCCAAAACAATGTTTAGGTTCCATGCCAAACTGAGCAGCTCTATGGGAGGAACATGGGCTCTCTGTCACCCTAGCGGATGTCCACAGTGTTGCTTAGGAAGAGAAAAAACTCTCTATCAAGATTCTGGCACAGAGGAAAATGACTACATCCATGGTTGCCAAGACTAGTCTTCAGATTGATTCTCTCATTGGTTTTGCTTCTTGTGGATTGGGAATTAATCCCCCCACTATGTGCAATTTTCACTTATTAAGATTAGTCTCTCAGCAAACTGTTCCTTGGTGTGTCTGGATATAAGGGTGAGAAATGAAATCTGTAGCCATTTAGCACAAGTGTGTTTGGGAGTTTGATTTTTGGTTAGCTTGAATATTTAATTTGCTTGAGTGTTGCAGGAGGTCATTGAGAGGACATGATGACTAGTTGATCTAGAAGCTGGACTGGGGCTCCTCACCCTTTCCCCTGTCCTTGAAATGTACATTCTGCCCACCATTCCCACACTGGGAGGTGTTTCAAGGACATAGTCTTGAGAGAGCAGTGTGTTATAGAGACCATCTTGACTGAATATGTGACTGAACCCCCTTAAGGCTTCTGTATCAACTTCTAAGATTTTGGCGACTGGTGTGGAGATCTACTGATTGTATGGCTGCCAAAGACAAGGCCTCCTATGTAAGTTCCCTTGGTTATTTAACCTGCCAATCTGGAATGGATAACTTCTTTCTTTGGTCTCTTCTTAACCTCCATGTACTGGGGCCAGTTTCAGATTTCACCAGGGAACTCCTAGCGTTGTGAGCCAACAATGGGTGTATATATTTTTCAGTGTATAATAAGTTAGTGGTAAAATTATTCTAAGGAACAGGGAGTTTGATTTTATGCCCAGTAATTTACTTTCTCAAATGAAAACAGTTCAAAGAAAATGAATATCTTTTTTTTTTATAAAGTAAGGCTATTAGCTAATAACTATAGTAGGGGATGGTAAATACCAGTGTTAAGTCTTGTTTATGCTTCAACTGAAAGAATATTTTGTACCTGTGATTCTATAGATTTAGTAAAGATGTCAGGACTTGAAAATGTTGATTTCATCTATGTTCCTGTTATGAAATATACCATGCATGAAATTATGACATACTTATGGACATTTATACACATCATTTCTTTCTAGGAAGAAATAATCCCAATTTATGAGGTTGGATTTGGTGAAGGAGTCATTTTGAAGTCATATGATTAATGTTGATAATATAGTTATTATAGGACCTTAATTCATGTGAATTTTTCTTTTTTTTCTTTTTGCCAGTTTTTTTTTTCCTTGACTCAGATTTTAATTATTGTTCAGGTCTTTGCTGGGTCTTCTGCTATGGCAGCTGCCATTTACAAGGGGAGATTTATTGGGGGAGAACAAATTCTGGATGTAGATATAGAGAATGCAATACATATGGCAGGAAATATTTTTTCCTGCCTGTTACTAAGGAAGTTATATAGTATCATGGAAAGAATGTAGTCTTTGGAATCTAACAGGTTCTAGCTCAAACATTAGCCCTTCATCATTAGATTGTTGGAACAGGACTGCAATAGGATTGTTGCAAGAGATATAATATACATAGTGCCTAGAAGACATGTAACAAGTAGCAAATATTATTACTGTTACTCTACTACACTGAAAGGAGGTTTCAGATAAAGACAGCTCGCTTCATTAAGAGTGTGGTTACTGCAGGTTTCTACGCTATATAGAAACAGTGCTATTAAAAAAAATGACTCAGCTTGAAGGTCTTTATGTAGGATTTGCCTTGTAGTACGGTAGTCAAACCTGGATGGTTTTTAGTTTAGTTGGAGGAACTGTTTAATGTCACCCCAGAACAGGAATTTTGAATGTTTAAAAGTTGCCTAGGTGATTCTGATAATCAGAAAGCTTTGCATGTCTTAAGATTCAGACCCAGGTTTTCCAGACCAACTTTGGCCATCATTGGGTGAGAAGCTACAAGTTATTCTTAAGACTTTTTATCTTTTTTAAGTAGGTGCCACACCCAGCATGGAGCTCAATGCAGGGGTTAAACTCACAACCTTCAGATCAAGACCTGAGCTGAGATCAAGAGTCAGACATTTAACCCACTGAGCCACCCAGGAACCCCTTGTCTTTTCTTTTCTTAACTATTTTTTTCCATTCTGTACAAAATTAATGTAATTCCTTAATATCATCTAAAGCCTAGTTCATATTCAAATTACCTTAATTGTCTTAAAAATGTCTTTTACAGTTGGGTTATTTGGATCAATATCCTAAAAGATCCACATATGCATTTGGTTGATGTGTCCCTTAAATCTTTCTTCTTTTTTAGTTTTAATTTTTTATTTTTAAGTAGGCTCCATGCCCAGTGTGGAACCCAGTATGGGGCTTGAAAT
Organism: Mellivora capensis; assembly: GCA_004024625.1. Taxonomy (NCBI): domain Eukaryota; kingdom Metazoa; phylum Chordata; class Mammalia; order Carnivora; family Mustelidae; genus Mellivora; species Mellivora capensis. Next base: position 48,149 of record PISX010005131.1, on the reverse strand, counting down.
CACAACCCTGAGATCCAGACCTGAGCCAAGACTGAGAGTTGGACTGAGTCACTCAGGAGCTCCTCTTCTTTTTTGATATCATTGATTTTTTAGAGAACCTGTGTCATCATAGAACACTATATAATGTTCCATATATTGGATTTCTGATTCTTTCTCATGTGTTCTAAAATGTGGAACTTTTGTTCTGTCTTCATATTTAAAATAAACTGGTAGTGTGATATAGAGGCTTGATTAGATTTAAGTTCAATTTATTTTTGGATTATTATATTTTTAATGTGTTCTAATTTATTGCAGTTATTCTTTTTGATGAAAATTGTCCCACTTTAGGTCAGTAGGAACTCCTTCATATTAACTCCAGTCTCCTTTCATACAACCCTATAAATTCTTGATAATATCCTTGCTTTGTGGCACAATAGTTGTTTCAGGTTCATCTTGCTGTGTACCTAGAATCAGTGATTCCTAGAAGGACCCTTCTTCACTTCTGTGAGGAATGATAGTTAGAGACCACAATCTGAGTGTCAGGAGAGTTCATTGCTATTGTACGGTCATTGCATTTAGCATTTTCAGTAGACAGAATTAGGAAATGCATTTTTAAAAATAAAAGGAATCATCAGTGTAGACTGACATTTACAACTCAAATTTAAGATTACAGAATATTTACTTAATTTGTTTGATTTTATACTTGTATGTCTGTTCTTAGGCTGATAATTTGAAGGCTTTCACCCTGTTATATAGTTGTGCTGGCTTTCCGTCTATCTGCTTTTATATGCGTGCTTCACCCAGCCTCTTGTTTGCCCTATGTTATAAGAGGTTGATCCCTGTAGTTTGTGTTTCTATGGTTCTCCCATCAACAAGCTTCCAGTTGATCTTTGTTAATGTAGGGCACTGGTAGGAAATTGGCAGATAGAAAGGAAAATGATTTCTAATTATTTCTCCTCTTTTATCTCTGACTTGAAGTCATATGGTTAATGTTGATATTGTCTCCTGGGAAGTCTCAGGCTTGCCAGGGGTTCAGCTTTTATTGGTTGACCCCAGCCTCTGGCTCTAGTCATTCCACTTTCTCCCTCTCAGTCTGGTTTAGGCATGGTAGTCGCCAACCAAGCAGTCTCACCGTCCTCTGGGTTTTTTCCTCTCCTTGTCATCTATGTAATGAATTTCCTTCCTTTTTTTCTGTTCTAAATACTCAAGTGGGTTCTAGTACTTGGTTAGGCTCTGATGCTAAATTTTTTAGCATTTTACCAACCCTCTGTTACCAACTGTGAATTTTTGACTGCTTGGAGCTTGCAAACCAAATCCTGACAGTCATTATTATTATTATCACAAGTCATTCATTAATCATAACACTGTGAGTATCATTTTATACATTTATGGTTTTCCTTTTTAATCACAACTGTTAGACTTTGTCTAATTATACTTCCCCTCTGGCTCCTGAATCTGCCATTCCCACTGCTATCACCCCACTTCAGGCCATTATGACAGCCTCCTTAAATTTTGCAGTAACTTCACAACTCTCTCCCCACCTTTAGTCCCTCTTTTCTCCAGTCTATTTTAAAATATTCTGCCAGATTTATTTTTATGAAGCACCGATCTAATAATGTCATGCCATTACTAAGAAAGAAAATCTCTTGTGGTTCCCCATCACCTACCGAATTAAGCACAAAGTCTTTGTGCTGGCCTTCAACATTCCCCACAGAATATTCCAAAACTTTTATGTTGAGCCTTTCATCATGTGTATCATCATCATCATCCAAACCATCAGCTTACTGATCCATTGGCCTAGAAGGTCCTTGGAAGTAAGAAAGATATCCCTGATTTTGCCATACAGGATGGGCTGTTTGAAATGTCTTAAGGAGAGACCAAGTCAAAGTAGGCTTAAAGGTAATAAACAAATTTGGGAATCATCATAATAGAAATAATTCTTTCTGCATTTATTAGTTGGAATTTTTTTTTTTAAGAATTTATTTATTGGTCAGAGAGAGAGAGAGAGAGAGAGAGGACAAGCAGGCAGGGGCAGAAACAGAGGGAGAGGGAGAGGGAGAGGCACACTTCCCACAGAGCAGGGAGCCTGACACAAAACTCGATCCTAGGACCCTGAGATCATGACCTGAGCCAAAGACAGAAGCTTACCTGACTGAGCCACCCAGGCACTCCTAGTTGGAATTCTTCTATAAAGAACTTTCCCTCATTCACTACATAATTACTATGAACTACTGAAAAGGCAAGTTAAGTATTTGATTTTCTCCCCATTTATTATCAATTTTTAGTGTAGTGATTTGGTACCCACACAACTTCCAATTGTGACCAATGAATTTCTGAGTATTATTATGAATACATACATCATTACATATATTATATATTATTTATTTTATATATTATATTCATTTAGTTATTATTGTTCTTGATGTACACTGTCACATCCCAGGTAATGAGTCTATCTCTTTTAGATTTTAAAACATAGAGACTACAATGAATAAGTCCTTAAAGATAAAATGACATTCACCTTTTATAGGTTTGTTTATTCTACTCTGATTTCTGGGTCCCTCTGGACTCATTTTAGAGACAAATGTCAGTAATCATTTTAGAAACAAAATGTCAGTGATTAAAGAAGCTACTCACTCTCAGAGAAGGCCATCATTGACACTTTATTTTATCATTACTGTGGGCTGACTTAGTCTTATTTTGTTCTTAATTGTAGGCTACATTCATTCACTTATTCATGTTTGTTGAACTTTTTATTACTAGGTACTGGAGATATGGTGGTAAGTATGATAAACAGGGCCACTGTTTTTGTGAACTTTAAATTCTATAGTGGATATACAAATTAAACAGTAAATAATACAAATAATATAACTCCAATTAAAGTAGGTACTATGGAGGAAAAACTCTTGAGTGTTATGAGGGACCATTGAAAGGTTTCTTGAGGAAGTGATGTTGAACAGAGATCTGAAGGATGAGGGAGGATTTAGGTGATGGGAGTATATGAGCATAGAACACAGGAGAAGGCCTTAAAGAGGGAAGAAACATAGTCCCTTTGAGGACTGAAGGGAAAGTCACTGTGGCTAGAGTGTGGAGACCTACAGGATGAATATAGGAGAAGTGAAATATAGGAGAGACATGCAGGGACTAGGCTGCACAGGGCCTTTTAGATCATGGTAAGAACTGCACAATTTTTTAAAGATCTGTCATCATCAGATCTGTATTGACTAGAGCATTGGAAATACACTAGAAGGACACAGGAGTGACTGCTGAGATGCCTTATAGATCTCAGTGAGACTTAATATAGTATAGTAGAAGCACCAGTGGAGATAAGACATATCAAGACTCTGAGATATTTTGAAAGCAAAGATAACATGCTGATTATATGTTGAGGGAGATGGAAGTAGGAAAGCATGATACCAAGGTTTCAAATAACTTAGAAAGGACTTGGTTTTGAAGGGTATGGGCTAGGGTGGAGGGAGAAGCTGTGCATAGATTTTTTAAAGAACATCTTTATTAAAATAATAATTTGCATATAATAATATGCACTTATTTTAAGTAATTTTTACATAAAATAACATGAACCTATTTTACATGGCTAATTTAGTGGGTTTTGACACAAATGTATATACCTGTTTAATCACCACCAGTCAAGATAGAGAATTTTTTTTTTTAAGATTTTATTTATTTATTGGACAGAGAGACATGGCGAGAGAGGGAACACAAGCGGGTGAGTGGGAGAGGGAGAAGCAGGCTTCCCACCAAACAGGGAGCTCAATGCAGGGACTCCATCCCAGGACTCTGGGATCACGACCTGAGCCAAAGGCAAACACTTAATGACTGAGCCACCCAGGCACCCCATGACAGAGAATTTTTCTATCATCTAAAGAGTTTCTTCTTGCCCTTCACAGTAGTCACACTCTTCCCGGGCCCCAGCCAATCACTGATCTGCTTTCTTACTAGAAATTAGATATGTTTTTCTAAAATTTCAAAAATAGGAACCATAGTATATGCAGTCTTTTGGGTCTGGCTTCATTTGTTCCATATAAGGGTTTTGAGATTCATCCATGTTATTATGTGTATAAGTAGTTTGTTTCTTTGTATCACTGACTTGTATTCCATTCTATTGCTGTACCACCATTTGTTTATCCATTCATCTATTGATGGGCATTTAGTTTTTTTTTTAAATTTTTGGCTATTATGAATAAAGCTACAATGAACATTTGTGTCCAAGCCTTTGTGTGAATGTATGTTTTTTGTTTATTTATATTTTTAATTCTACTATAATTAAAATACAGTGTTATATTAGTTTCAGTCTACAATATAGTTATTCAACAATTCTATACATTACTCAGTGCTCATCAAGATAAGTGTGCTCTTAATTCCCTTCACATGTTTCACCCATTCCCTTCCCCTTACCCCTACCTCCCTTCTAGTAACCATCAATTTGTTCTCTATAGTTAAGTCTTTTTTTCTCATTTGTCTCTTTTTTCTTTGTTTTGTTTCTTAAATTCTACATATGAGTGAAATTATATGGTATTTGTCTTTCTCTGACTGACATTGCACTTAGCATTATACTCTCTAAATCTCTCCATGTTGTTAAAAATGGCAAGTTTTCATTCTTTTTTATGGCTGAGTAATATTTCATTGTGTTTGTCTGTGGACTGTGTGTGTGTATATCATCATACCTTCATTGTCCATTCATCCATTAATGGACACTTGGGTTGCTTCCATAATGAACATATGCTTTTATATCTCTTGGATAAATCTACTTTGTAGCAGAATTGCTGAGTAGTATGGTATGTGCATGTATTTAATTTTATAAATATATATTATATAAATATACATATACAAATATGTACACATATACATATATAGTCTATGTTAAAGAAACTGCCAAATTATTGTCAAGAATGCTTCTATCATTTTGCACTCTGATTTGCATCGTACGGGAATTCTAATTGTTCCACATCATTGTTTACACTTGGTATTGTCAATTTCTAGCTTTAGCCATTCTAGTGGCTAAGTAATGATATCTCAGAGGTTATAATTTCTATTTTTATCTCCCTAAAGGGTTTCCATTTGAATATCTTCTTTCCTGAATTTCTCTTCAACTCTTTCTCATTTCAAAATTAGGATGTTTGTGTTCTTATTCATTTAAGAGCTTTTAAAATTTCTTTTTTTTTTTTAATATTCATCTACTTGACAGAGATCACAAGAAGGCAGAGGGGCAGGCAGAGAGAGAGAGAGAGAGAGGAGGAAGCAGGCTCCCCATGTAGCAGAGAGCTCGATGCGGGACCCGATCCCAGGACCCTGAGATCACCACCCGAGCCGAAGGCAGAGGCTTAACCCATTGAGCCACCCAGGTGCCCCGAGCTTTTAAAATTTCTGAGTGAAAGTTTTTTGTCAGATATCTATTGCAAATATTTTCCCCCACTCTATGACTTGTCTTTTAATTTTATTAATGATGCCTTGTGAAGAGTGGAAATTTTGAATTTTGATGAAGTCTGTTTTAGTGCATTTGAACTGCTATAAAAAAAATACCATGAACTGAGTTATAAACAACAAACATTTATTTCATAGAGTTATGAAGGGTGGGAAGTCCTAGGTCATTGTGCTAGCAGATTCATTATTTGGTAAGGACTGCTTTCTGGATGGTAATATCTCCTAATAAAAGGATGAGGCAGCTCTCTGAGGTCTTATAATCCCAGTTATGAGGGCTCTGCCCTATGACCAAATAACCTCCCAGTTGCCCCATCTCCTAAATACTGTCGTGTTGGGGTTGAGATTTCAATATATGAAATTTGGGAGGACACAAACGTTCAGACCATAATAAAGTCTAACATAATTTTTTTAATGGACTGTGCTTTTTGTCTTTTTATCTAAATTTGCTTAACATAATTCTGTGAAGATTTTCTGTTGTTTTATTCCAGTGGTTTTATACTTTTATCACTTATGTTGTGTATTAACAACTTTGAGTTAATTTTTATGGATGGTGTAAGACTGAGGTTTACTTTTTTCCTGTAGGGATACTCAGTTCTATCACCATTTATTGAGAAGATTATCCTTTCTCCTTTCGGTCTTGGCACTTTTTAAGAAACTCAACCTACTATTTCTGGATTCTGTATTTTAGTCCTTCCTCTCAACATTTATCATTATGCCAGTATTTTACATTGTTGATCATTGCTGTCTTATAGTAAATCTTGAAATTCTCCAAGTATGTTCTTATTTTTCAAGATTATTTTAACTATTGTAGATTCTTTTCATTTCCATATAAATTTTAGAATCAGCTTGTCAACGTTGGTAAAAAAGCCTCCCAAGATTGCATTGAATCTCTACATCAATTTAGGGTTAATTGATATCACAACAATATTGAATTATCTGGTCAATGAACACATCGTGTTCCTTCATTTACTTATACCTTCTTTAAGTTTCTTCAGCAATGTTTATAGTTTTCAGCATTCATTTTTTGTATATGTTTTGTTAAATTTATCCCTAAGTATTTGTTTTTCAGTGTCATTGTATTTGATATATATTTTTTAAAGATTTCATGTATTTATTTGACAGATAGAGATCTCAGTAGGCAGAGAGGCAGGCTGAGAGAGAGAGAGGGGAGGAAGCAGGTTCCTCGCTGAGCAGAGAGCCCAATGCGGGGCTCCATCCCAGGACCCTGGAATCATGACCCAAGCCAAAGGCAGAGGCTTTAACCCTCTGAGCCACCCAGGCACCCCTGTAATTGATATTTTTAAAATTTTATTTTTCAGCTTGTTGGGTATATAGAAACACAACTTATTTTTCTATAATGACTATATCCTGTTATATTGCTCAATTTACCTATTGATTTTATTAGCTTTGTTGTAGATTCTTTAGGATTTCTGTGTAGATGATTATGTTGTCTGCAAGTAAATACACGTGTTACTTCTTCCTTTCCAATCTGTGTATCTATCTGTCTATCTATCCTTTGCTTATTCTATTGTATTGGTTAGGCTTTAATATAATGTGGAATAGAAATAGTGAAATAGACATTTTGTGCTTTGTACACACTCTTAGGGGAAAAGCATTGAGCTCTCCGCACCAGGTATAATGTTGGATATATTTTTCGAATAGACACCCCTTATTATGTTGAGAAGGTTTCTGTCTAATCATAATTTTCTGAGAGTTTATTATATATTTATTTAATCACATATTTATTTTTCTGTATATCCTGAATAGGTGTTGAATTTTTAAAAATGCTTTTTCTACATCAATTGAAATGATTGTATGGTTTAGATTTATGGTTTTCTGTTTATCCTGTTATTATTGTAAATTGATTGTATTCCTGGGATAAACCTTCTTGGTCATTGTTTATTATTATTTTTATATATTCCTGGATTTGATTTGTTAATATTTTGTTAAGGAAATTTGCATCAAATTGAAATCAGTTCTAAGAGAAAATTAGAGAAACAAATTGTCATATATCTATTCAGACAAAAAACCCCAATAAATACTGTGTGATTCTTTTATGTGAAACCCAAAGACAGGTAAAACTAATCCAATGATTTGAATTAGAACAGTGGTTATCTGTGGGTAGTGGGGATTATCAGGAAGGGGGCTGAGGAAAGTTTCTGGGTGATGGATGTGTATATTATTTTGACTGCAGTATTTGTTAACCAGAGGTATACATTTGCATATTGTATGAGAGGTAAGTCAAACTTATTAATTTTGCACGTAAAATCTATGCATTTCACTGTATGTGAATTTCGATTCAGTAACAACAAAAATATTTATAAAGAATATTAGACAATTGTAGTTTTCTTGATGTCTTTGGTTTTGGTATCAAGATAATGCTGTCCTCATTAAATCAGTGCCATCTCTCTCCGTTCTTTGAAAGAGTTTGTGTATAATTGTTTTATTTCTTACTTAAATGTTTAAAAGAATTTACTGTTGAAGCCATCTGGGTCTCAAGTTTTCTTTATGGCAAAGCTTTTAATTATACACCCAATTTCTTTAATATATATGGTGCTATTCAAGTTTTCTATTAAAATTTAAAAAATAATTTGTGTCCTCAATTTATGAATTTGCATTTCATCTAAATTGTTGAATTTAGGGGTGCCTGGGTGACTCAGTCAATTAAGCATCTACCTTCAGCTCAGATTATGATCTCAGGGTCCTGGGATGGAGCCTTGCAGCAGCCTTCCTGTTCAGCCTGGTATCTGCTTCTCTCTCTCTTTCTCTTGCTCTCGCTCTCTCTCCCTCAGCATACCCCACTGTTCATTCTCTCTCTCTCTCTCAAATAAATAAAATCTTAAAAAAATAAATTGTTGAATTTATTTGTACAAGGTTGTTCATAATATTTCCTTATCATCCTTACCATGTCTATAGATTCTGTAATGACGTTCTCTTAGTTGTTCCTGATGCTGGTAATTGGTGAGTTTTTTCTTAATTAATATAGCTAGAGTTTATCAATTTGGGGGAGGTTTTTTTTTTTTTAAAGATTTTATTTATTTATTTGACAGACAGAGATCACAAGTAGGCAGAGAGGCAGGCAGAGAGAGAGGAAGGGAAGCAGTCTCCCTGCTCAGTAGAGAGCCTAATGCAGGGCTCCATCCCAGGACCCTGGGATCATGACCTGAGCTGAAGGCGGAGGCATTAACCCACTGAGCCACCCAGACACCCCAATTTGGGGGAGATTTAGAAAGAAATAGGTTTTGATTTTATTGATTATCTTTATTTGCTTTCTATTTTTATACCCCAAAATATGATTTATGTTTATATCTTTGTTATTTCTTTCCTTCTTCTTACTTTGGTTTTAATTTTCTTTTCTATGGCAACTTAAGGCCAGAACTCAGTTAATTGATTTAGTACTTTTATTTTTTCTAATTTTTAAGTCATTTAAAACTATACCTTTCTCGGGGCGCCTGGGTGGCTCAGTGGGTTAAAGCCTCTGCCTTCGGCTCAGGTCATGATCCCAGGGTACTGGGATCGAGCCCCACATCGGGCTCTCTGCTCAGCGGGGAGCCTGCTTCCTCCTCTCTCTCTCTGCCTGCCTCTCTGCCTACTTATGATCTCTGTCTGTCAAAAATAAATAAAATCTTTAAAAAAAAAAACAAAAAAAAAACTATACCTTTCTCTTAAGGACTGCTATATCTGCACCACCCCCCAAATTATGATCTGTTGTGTTATTATTTATATTCAGTTGAAAATGTTTTCAAATTTTTGTTTAGATTTCTTCTTTGACCTATGAGTTCTTTATAAGTATGTGGTTAAGTATCTAGTTTATTTGAGAGATTTACCAGGTACCTGGCCATTATTGATTTCTAATTTAATATCATCATGGTCACACAACAGACCTGATATAATTTCAGCCTTTTAAAAAATTTTGAAACATGTTTTGTGGCCCAGCATATGGTCTATCTTAGTACTTCAGGCACACTTCAAAAGAATATGTATTGTGCTGTTTGTTGGGCAGAGTGTTTTATAAATTTGTATTAAGTCAGCTTGGTTGATCATATTATGCAAATCTTCTGTATTCTAACTGATTTTCTTGTTCTATCAGCTCCTGAAAGAGGAGTGATAAAATCTCCAATTATAATTTTAGATTTATATGCTTCTCCTTTGAGGTCTGTCAGGTTTTGCTTCATACATTTTATAATCTATACTTAATTCATATAAATGGAGGATTGTTATTTTTTTATGATGTTTCTATCACTATGAAATGTCCTTCTTTATCAGAAAGTATTCCTTGTTCTGGTCTTCTTTGTCTAATTATTGCCATTTTAGCTTTCTTATGATTAGTGTTTGAATGGTATATATTTAAATTTTTTTTTTTTTACTTTTAACCTCTCTGTGTTTATGTATTAAAGTGAGTTTCTGTTTTTTTCTTCAGCTTTATTGAAGTATCATTGACAAAAAAAAGTTGTAATGTATTTAAAGTGTACAGTGTACTTGTACTTAGCAAAAGAACCAAGAGGAAGCATTTGCAGATTTCTGGGGCTCTTTGTCTGCCTGGCTTCCACTTCTCTGGTTCTTTGACCTCCAAATTTCTGTCACTTTACCTTCTTTCAGCTCTGTTTTCTTAATTCAGTGGGGTTACCTTGTCCTGCCTGACATTTCCCTTCCTACTCCATAGTCCAAAAGGTGACTCCCGACAGAAAGCCAGGACTATCATTGGGCTCAACTCATTTGTTTCTCTGTCTCAGAGTAGAGTCTTGAATTGCCTCTTGTCTTAAAGTAGTTATTTCATATAGTTTGTCCAGTTTTCTAGTTGTTTACAGTGGTGGTGGGTACAACTGGTCCCAGTTATTCTCTCATGGCCAGACACATGAGTCTGTACATTTAGTTTTGATTGTATTGAGTTTAAGGTAAGTTTGAAGTTTCTAAGTGGAGGTCCATTATCCAGTTGGTGTTAGATTTGCATTTTAGAAAAGAAATAATGGGAATTGTAATAATATGGATGGTAATCAAAGTCATTAGTGTGATTAGATGTTATCACTTTGTAAGAATGCAAGTATGTGAAGAAAATTGGGCTTTGGGTCAGGATTCAAGGAACTTCACTTAAATTCCAGGCAGAGAAAGATGAATCAGAGGAGGAAACAAAGAAGGACCATCTAGAGAGCTAGGAGCAAACTGGGGGAGCATGTGCAGAAGCCAGGGAGGGTACTGTCAAAATTTTAATGATGCTGGTTCAGGGACGCCTGGTTGGCTCAGTTGGTTGAGGCTTCGTCTCAGGTCATGATTCTGGAGTCCCGGGATCAAGTCCCACATCGGGCTCCCAGCTCCATGGGGAGTCTGCTTCTCCCTCTGACCTTCTCCCCTCCCGTGCTCTCTTTCATTTTTTCTCTCCAAATAAATAAATAAAATCATCAAAAAAAAAATGATGCTGGTTTTAGTGAAATGAGGACTGAGAATTGGCCATTGGATTTTGTGACACAAAAAGTTTTAGTGATCTTATCCACAGCAATTTCAGTTGAGCACTGGGATAGAAGCCAGATTTAAGACTGAGAAGAGAGTAGGAGGTAGGACAATGAAGAGGGTAAGTTTAGATAATTTTTAAAAGTTAACTTGCAAAGGGAGACAAAGTTAGCTTGAGAACTACAGCTGGGTGAGAGTTTCAGAAATGGTTGCATTTTTTTTTTCTTAAAAAAAAAAAAAAAAAGTTTTCTTTTTAAATAGGAAGGCCTTGAGTAAATACAAATGTAGGTGGGAAGGACCTGGTTAAGAGTATGAAGTTAATGATTTAGAGAGAGGGGATATTCTATCGTGTTAAGAGCAGAGAGCTTGTTGCATGTGCAATTCAGAGCACAAGTTGAAGCTTTATATTAGATAGGAAAAGTGGTATATCATCTTGTAACAGAAGGAAGGCAGAGGGAATGGGTGCCCAGGAAGTCAGGTTTGACAGTTTGGGAGTGGGAAATTGACAACTTACCTTTCACTGATGGCTTTTACTTCTTATGAGAAAGAAAAATATGCATTCTAAAAAATTTTTGAAGAATACTTGACCCATATTGACATAGAACAGAGGAAATTTTGAAGAAATTTGGTAATGTTTAATCAGAAACTGTGGGCAGAATAATGCAGTTAATTTTGTGTAAGTCCAGATGTGTTGATTATAATCTCTGCCTGATGGTTAGACATGATAGGACTCACTAACCCAGGAGAATGGTTAGATAGCATGAGACAACCCTGAATCAAGTCTACACTAGTCCATAAAGAAGGCCAACAGATGATTAAGTCAATGGTAGCCTCTTAGCAAGGATGGAAGTTTGGAGAGAAAACAATGGCTTCTTTGCTTATTCCTTCCCTTGCTAAAGGCTCCCACTTCTCTCTTTCCTCTTTTCAGGTTTCTTTCCCTGTTTCTGATGTTCAGTCCTCAAGCCTTACTGCTATCTCCACTAATCCTCTTCTTTTCAAACTCTAGCCTTATTACTTTAATTATGATTTCTCATCCAGTATTTAACTAACTTTCTTCCTTTCAAGATTTTATTTTTTTCTTTAAGATTTTATTTATTTGAGACAGAGAAAGCACAAACAGAGAGGAGGGTCAGAGGGAGAGGGAGAAGCAGACTGAGCAGAGAGCCGAGAGCCTGATGTAGTGCTTGATCCCAGGACCCTGAGATCATGATCTGAGCTGAAGGCAGCCAACTGCCCAACTGACTGAGCCATCCAGGAGCCCTTAACCTTTTTTTTTTTTTAAGATTTATTTATTTATTTTAGAGAGAGCGAGCACAAGAGAGTGTGAGCACGCATGTTGGCAGAGAAGCAGAGGGAGACAAGAAGGGAGAGAGAATCTCCAGCAGACTCCCCTCCAGAGCAGGGAGCCAGAAGCACCACTGGATCCCACAACCCTGAGATCATGACCTGTGCCAAAACCAGGGGTCTGATGTTCAACCAACTGAGCCACCCAGGTGTCCTTGTAATTAACCTTCTCACTCTTCTTGACCCCTCTCCTGAAAATTGTCTCTTCATTACTAATGGAAAGACCTTCCCCCCCCATCTTTGAATCTTTCCAATTCTTCCTCTCCCTTTGTGTGAATCTGACTTGTCCCACACTATTTCAGAAAGAAAAAAAAGTTTACATTTTCAGTATCCCCAGTCCTAATTTAAGGCAGATTATATTTCTTTCATTTTTTTTAAAAAAGGTTTTAATTATTTATTTAAGAGAGAACAAAAGAGTGAGAGAGAGAGAGAGAGAGAGAGTGCAAGGAGGGAGAACAGCAGAGGCAGAGGGAGAAGAAGGCTCCCTGCTGAGCAGGAAGTCAGATGTGGGGCTGGATCCCAGGATCCTGAGATCATGACCTGAGCCGAAGGTAGAGGCTTAACTGACTGAGCCACCCAGGCGCCCTCAGGTAGATTATATTCTTAAATGACACTAGAAACTGTTTAAGTTAAACTTTCTCAAATTTTATTCCTTAAAAAATAAAGGACATCTAAAAAGCACTATATAAGTCTCATCAAATTAGAGGATGAAGTAGTAGTATTTTTCTTTTTCTTTTTTTAAAATTTATTTATTTGACAGAGAGAGATCACAAGTAGGCAGAGAGGCAGGCAGAGAGAGAGGAGGAAGCAGGCTCCCTGCCAAGCAGAGAGCCCGATGCAGGGCTTGATCCCAGGACCCTGGGATCATTACCTGGGCCGAAGGCAGAGGCTTTAACCCACAGAGCCACCCAGGCACCCCAAAGTAGTAGTATTTTTCAAGACAGAAGTGTCTGAAAGGGTTTATTTTCTTTCCTTTTCTGCTTCTAAGAGTCCAATGATATTTACATACAGTCTCTGGCAAACCATCATGAAACCATTTACATATTTAGATTATTTAGAAAATTAGAGAGAATTGGAAAGACAATAAATGTCTTCATAAATCTAAGTTATGGTCCATGAAAAAAGGAGTCAGCTCTTCATTAAAAAAAAAAAAAAAAGTATATTTTCATTTTTAAGCACCAAAAATGTGGAAAGCTTTTGAGAAGCAGTGTTACCAGGTAGGTTGTAGATATTAAAAGTCAGGAATCCCGAGTTGTTTTATAGTCACTATTAGGCAGTTAATCAATAACATACATGGATCATCTACTGTGTACAACGTACTTTCCTAGAATCTGCTAAAGAGCTAGTATATTCCAGAGTCTTAGCTCACAAGCCTACCCTGTAATAGGGTAGTAGTTGTAAGGAATATATTTGTTCTTTAAAACTAAAGTGCAGGGGCATCTGGGTGGTTCAGTGGGTTAAGCCTCTGCCTTCGGCTCAGGTCATGATCTCAGGGTCCTGGGATAGAGCCCCACATTGGGCTCTTTGCTCAGCAGGGAGCCTGTTTCACCCCCTTCTCTCTGCCTGCCTCTCTGCCTACTTGTGATCTCTGTCAAATAAATAAATAAAATCTTAAAAAAGCAACACTGAAGTGCAAGCAACTTTTTTCTTCTTTATCAAGTAACTCTGGCAATGAGCCACATTTACTAGCATGTCAAGAAATTCAATCATTGTCATATTTGGGGCCTATACTTCAGTTTCAGTTGCTACAGAGACATTTGCTATGGAGATGCTCACTGTAGCCCCCACGGGCTATTAAAAGGCACTGACCCTGTTCCTTCCATGGCAAACACAGGTAAGGGGCTTCTTTGGTGAGGTTCCTGGGTTCTCAGACATTAGAAGGGAGCAAAATGAAGATCTTCATCAGTCCCTGATGAAGCACGACACTATTCTCTCCCACTATTTCCAATTCTTCCTCTTCAAACCTTGGGTGATCTTCCTTCTCTAGAGAATTTAGATATACAGCTTCTGTAAGCTAAGGCTTCTGAAAACAAAGCCTGTTTATTCTCTAGGGAATATAGGATTGACTGCTCCTGTGGCAGACACAAGAGGAGGAAAAAAAGGAAAAAAAAAGTCTTTCATGGTTCTCCTAGAGCAATAAGATAAGAGCAACAAGATAAAAATTAGTATGTCACTAAATTATCCTGCTGCATATGAATGCTATGGGAAGTTTATTGATGGCAAGGTACATTGCATCTTAAATTTCACTTTCAATCATGCAGCATTTGTCAAACTTTTGTTTTTCAAAAACTCATCTGTTATTTTCAAATAATTGAGCAATATGTTTTCAAAACCTCTTACTGACTCTCAACACTCGGCATGATGTATTATTCACTGGTCTATAGATTAACCATGACACTGAAAATAAACTTCATGCCAACATTTGATGCAAGAATTGAAACAAAATACTCTTAAAATATGATTACAATTTGTGAGTAGTTGGGATATTTTTGAAAAGAAATTTCTGGATTTTTAGGAGATGTTTTTCACCTTAGGGGAAGTGAACATCATGTTCAAGGCACCAATGTCTTAATAAAGTGAGCTGAGAGGGAACTTTTCTATCTCCTCCTGATGATAACATCAAGATTTACCAAAATAATCCTTGCAATGAATGCATTTAAATCCCTTTGAGTATAATATGGAAAATTTTCAAAAGAAAATACGGGGCTCCTGAGTACACATTCAATGTTTTAGATCAGAGCAGTGCTGCTCCAACTTTATTGTGCATAGGAACCACCTGGAGATCTTGTTAAAATACAGATTCTCATTCAGTAGGTCTGGGGTGGAGCCTGAGGTTCTTCATTGCTAAGCAGCTTCCAGGTGATGTTGTGCTGTGGGTTTGCTGACAACACTGAGCAGCAACATAATAGAGAAAACTTTATGGGGGCGCCTGGTTGGCTGAGTGGGTTAAAGCCTCTGCCTTCAGCTCAGGTCATGATCTCAGGGTCCTGGGATCGAGCCCCACATTGGGCTGTCTGCTCAGGAGGGAGCCTGCTTCCTTCTCTCTCTCTGCCTGCTTGTGATCTCTCTCTCTCTCTCTCAAATAAATAAAAAAAATAAACAACAACAACAAAAAACTTCATGGACTAGAGATTTTGTAGTCAATGCTGGTGAATCAGTCTTTTGGAATGTGAATATATCTTTCATGCCAAGCACATACTAAAGCATATTTCTTTCCTCTCAAGGAAATTAGGACCTAAACTTATTTTTTAAAACATCTTTATTTATGGTGGCTAATCTGACCACTGAAAGGCATAGGAAAGATGAGGGCCAGACAAGGTAGACCAAAGTCCTGCATTGTATGTTGTAGGAGGAAAACACTCAGTACCCTGTAGTTAGAAATTGTTACAAACAATAAAGTATGTAACTCTTACATAAATTTGGAATCAGGCTGAATAGCTTGATGTGGTTTGAGAATTTTGGTAGTTGGCTTCTAGTTTATGCTGGTAAAGATGTAATAAGTTTGGGACATGCTTTGACATACAAGTAGGACACACTGGATATTTCAGGGACATGGGTGTAGAGCTCAGAAAAGCGATTTATACTGGATGGATAGATCTGGCTGGAGTGGTTGTCAAGTGAAAAGAAAAGACAGTGTAGATCGTATCTTAAGACTAACAGTTAAAGGAAGAAACACAGGAATAATAGCCAATAAAGGATATAGAGATTTATGAGGAAAATTGGGAGAGTGATTTTTCATAGAAGTCAAGTAAGATTATTGGCATATAGTAGGTGATTAACAAATGCTTATTGAAATGAAAACCAAAACCAAACAAACAAAACCAGACTGAACTAGGCTCATGAATACTTTGTACAAAGACCACTGAATTGTTTGATTTTCCTAAGCATATTCTTTTATATGTTGGTTTCTATCAAGTACTGTTCCCTGTGCTTGGAATACCCTTCAGTCTCCTACCTTTCCTGATTTCCGCCTCTGCTAATCACCCAGTGTTGTTTTTGCACATGCTTTTTCTGGTCTTTGGGCCTCAGCTCCTGACTGCCCTTGTGTACCTGGATGTTTACTGCCAAAACTACTCAAACTCTACCTATGCCCACACTGTCTTTGACCAATTTGCTGGTACCTAGCTGGGCTAGGAAGCCTTCCTCCACATAAGGGACTATAGCAATTGGTAGAAACCAAAGGAAGGAGATCATACTTATAGGAAATGTTCGTTTTTCCTTTTCACTGTGATGACCTACATGGTGATGGTAGTGTCCGAGCTCTACCTGAATCATGGCCTGGGACCCTGAGAGGGTGGTGTATGTGATTAGAAAAAGTGAGAACAGGAAACTGTGGTTGCATTTTTAGGAATGTGGGCACTCATGGGAGGCAAAGCTACTGAAGAACGAATATTTTAAAATAGACCTGAGGTAGTAGAGGGTAGAGGTGTTTAAGAGATGAGTCAAGATCCACACTGTGTTTGAATCCCATTCTACCATTTACAAATTATTCAGCCTCAGGCAAGTTATTTAACTTTTTCCAGGTCTCAGTTTTCTCACTCATAAAAGTAGGAGGGAGCACTTAGCAAGTTCTTGGCCAATACAACCTGCTAAATAAATGTTGGCAAAACCAACCAAACACACATACGTATATATAGGTATACACACATACCTACACATGCACACATAGTTTCATTAGTTAGGTGTGCAGATGGGATATGACACGTAAAAGGAGGTTTATTAAGAACAATAAGCTAGCCCTCCCCTATGGATGCAGCAGAGATGGTAATAAAAGGGCTAATTAGTACACTTTGGAGAAACTTAATGTGCTGCCCTTTGGATACTAAGATGATAATGATGTTGCTTGGCAGAGGAACATGTGCTTGGCACATTCTTCAATATATAGTGGAATAATAGAATATGACTCATTTGCCTTCTTTCATCTACTTTTGCTATTATCCAATGATGGCCATTTATGAAATCAACTATTTGGTCTTTGAATGTGGTGAGTTTTGTCCCTATGTAAATGGAGCTGTAGTTAAGACCTTTAACCTCATATGCACCTTCTTTTAACATACTGAATTCACTAGCTTAGACAACATAAAGGAAATGAAAATTTCCAGTGGTATTTGGTATTTGATGTTCAGAATCAGTACTTGAATGCCAACTGGGGGATAAATAATTAGTTGAAAGCCACGGTATCAGTGAATGTGGGTAATCACTAAAAATCCAAGAAATTGTCAAGTGGGAAACTATTTACAAAGACAAATGTGCTTATCAACACTCTACCTTATTTTCAAGATTCAAATCATATATTATTGAGTGATAAAATGCCAATCTAAATGGACTGTTTGCCAGCTTAAGGTTTATTGACTTCAATTCATTGTTTATAATTACTAACTTTTTATTTTTTTAATGGTTTATTGCTGACATGCTTGGGGGAAAAATTGAACCGCAGTGGTGATTGCTACAGCAAGAAAATCCGCAGAAGAGGAAAATTAAATGCTAGGTGATAGTTTTAAGTCAGCAGTGATGGGGATGAGTGGGTGGGAGAGTTAGATTTTTAAGTGATTTAGCAAATGGTGCTAAGAACATGCCACAACACCATTTTGGTTTTTCTAATGTAACAAATCATAATTGATCAATTTTTTGTATTCATGTAAAAAAATCTCTTTACGGAAAATTTTGACTGTCCTAGGGAACTCATTGAGAAGTTTTCCCCACCTTTTGTTTAAAAGAATACTTAGAGATAAATTTCATTTCAAAATCCCAAACTGCATGAAAACTTTTTTCAAGAAGATATCTTTTATTCTGGAATACAGTGGAATCATGGTAGTAGTAGTTAGAAGTGATGAAATCAGGGAATGACATTCTCCTGTCTCTCCAAGATGCTGGGTCACCGAGCAGAGTTTTCAGAGGTGGACAGATTCATTTATTCCTCATTCCTCCTCCTGAGAGGTGCTTAAAATGTATATTATCTTGTAAGGAGGAAAAAGCCCCAATTATTCTCCTCCTGGGTTATTTCTAACCTGTTTCTCATGTCTTTTGAAATCCTATCCCAAAGCCTTCACTGCTTGAGTGAAAGTGAAGTGTTTCTTTTACTGTTCGATCACTTTTTTACTTTCCTAGAAGAAACAAATATCAGAGTTTATAAGTAATATAAAGTATGCTCCCCCCCGCCCCTGTGCCCTTGCCTTAAGGTTGTTTTTTTTTTTTCCCTATGAATTTAGTTTTTGCTGGATTTATTCATTCTTTCATTTCCCATCTATCCATTCATTTGTTCATTCATTCCTGACCCTTATATACCTGAGGCTCTATGAGAACATAATGCACTTTCTTGCTGATAATTAAATTTCAAGAAATTAAATTTCTTGCTGATAGTTATTTTCTTAAATAGTTCTGAGAACCCAAATTATGCATGTACTAGTTGAAAATAGTATGTGTGAAAAGCATGGGGAGTGGTGGCCTTTGTTATAATATTATGCAACCTGTGACAAGTTTCTAAAATTAAGTACCTGTCAGTCGACTGCCCCTCCTCCTCACTTGTACAAATTGGGTCATTTATACATCTGAAGGAAGGCTGAAGTGAGAGACAACCTGTGGCTGGTGTTGGGTGTTCCTTTCCTTTTTCCCCTCACTTTTCATGTGTCAGCTTAATGTCATTTCCTCAGGGAAGCCTTCCCAGTCCCCCCAGAGCAGACGAGTTACCTTGTTACTTTTTGCAGCCTGTACTTCTCTTTCTCAGTGCTTATTACAATTGCTGTTAAATGTTTATTTGGGTGATTGTTTCCTTAATGCCTGTCTTTTTCATCTCACCATATGCTTCGGTGGGGGGGGGGGGGTGGTAGAAGGACCATGTGTTGTTTGCTGCCCTATATCCAGAGCCCGGCATAGTATCTGGAATACAGTGGGAGCTAATCTGTTGAATGGACTAATCAAAAAGTAACCATTAAAAAGACATTATATTTAATTTAACCACTAATCAGAAAAAGTGTGTGTATTGAATTAACCTTTTTAGTTTGCAATTTTGCATATATGCTGGTTATCATTTTCTAGAAATTACGGTCTACTGAAATGTATGGAAATTAGAAAAAAATAGTGTTCACTTATTTTCTGAATAAGGAAAAATTGAAGGTCAGGAGAAGCCATAAATTAGAAGAACTATAGAACTAGTTGGAATATAAAAGTCCCTTCCTTAAAAAGTGAAGGTTTTAAATCCAACTTGCTATTAGAACTTTTCGTTGAATATATGCAGTGTGGTTAGGCTTAAAAATTCACACACTACTAGTGACTTGATAGATTATAACAACTCTTTCCCTTAGGAGCTACTGTGCTTTCTCATTGTAAAATGTAATTAGCAGCCATAAAAAAAAGTGTATTAATCTTATAGGTTATAATTATGGTTGTTTATATGTAAATTTTTTCATGTTCATAGATTGCTTGTCTTTCATTTTAAATAAACAGGTTAGATTGACATCATTACTGTTCTTTTTCAGACAGGACATTACTTATTTTTCAAAAGAAATTTTAACTGATGGTTAGTTTTAGGGTTGGAATTTCCAATAGCCAAACCAAAATGTCTTAGTGTAGATGTTCTGCCAAAAGTACTTGAAATCATCAAGTTATGAAAAAAATAATATAACATAGGAAAGTGGAAATCTGCACAGTTGTACATAAATTTATTTAAAGTGTCTAATGATCAGTGATGAATGATGCCTGAGACTGACTATATTTGTTTGCCCCTCATATCTACCTTCTCTCTCTCTTTTGCCTTCTCTTCACTGTGCTGGGAGATGATTATGTCCCCAAAACAGCAACAGTTTCTCTTACTGCTTGGTTTTCAGTGAGTTTGGTCAAGGAGAGAGCCAGGAGCAGGTTACGGTATAATTCTTTTGAATCACTTTTTGTGGAGTGACCAGGGACTGGCTGTGTCTCCCCAGGGAAGTCATTGCTTCTCTCAAGATGACTTTCTTCTGCTTTCTGTAACTGCTCCCTTCTCTAGCCCTTAATGGTCAGAGGTGGCAACTGCCCCCTTCTGACTGTTACTGGATTTTGGCTTTACACTACCATTGCCTAAATACTGCCCCATGCCTTGAAAATAGTCCCTTTATGAACCCTCCTGTAGTTACCCTCATTGGAGTGTGTCGCTCCCCTGACTCAATACATTACCTTTGCAAAAGTGGCAAGAAAATGTACCCTATTACAATTCAGGAGAATATCCAAACGGATTACCTGAAACCAAGAAATGACTTTGTAAGTGTGATATATATTTATACTTTCAGGTATCTATATGTACAAAAATGTACTCTTTGACTAGATCTTCATATTTGCCTCTGAAATTTCAGATTCACATCAGTAGCAAGCCATCTTTGAATTATTTATCTAGGAGTGAGGATGAATTGACCTTGTCTCTCCTCTCTCCGGTTGGCTTTGTTATCTGTGCTGTGCATTTGTGAGGAGGAAGGTTCTGGTGGGGGGTACAGTTTTCATCCTGGCCCATAATGAAATTAAACTTATGACCTTAAAAGTACCAGCATTATGCTACACTCAGCTATGTTAATTAACCACAGGCCCTTTCAGTGTGGGTGTGTAGATAGAGTTTGGTTATTCTGAATGAGCTGATGTTGGGGGGAAGGATAAAAATAGAGTACACTGAAATCTCTCTCCTTGTCTCTTTCTTTCTCTCTCTTCCTGGCCTCCACAATTTCTTGTTTCAACAGACTTCCTCTCCTTTTCTTTTGCTGAGCTCCACGGTGTAGCGACACACACAAGTTTGTGTCCCTTCGAATCAGCTGTGGGAATGGAACTGGGAAGAAAGCCAGGAACTGAATTTCACAGTTGGCACTAACTTATACAAATAGGAATATTACTGTCTGCCCATTGCAGGCAGGATTGCTTTGAGTAGGTCTTGGTTTGGGAGAAGAATAGGACTTCCACCATGTTTTTGGAAGCAAACTGAGGATAGTCATTACTCCGTTATTACTCCACTCTTTGGCTCTACTTTTCCTTTCTCCTTCCCCCTCTCCTTACTCATTTTTGTGAAGCTGAGGGGAGCATGACAGGTCAGGACAGTGTGAGGAGGGGAGGGTCAATGCTGGACATTGACTTCTAGCTCCAATCTCCTTATTTAAAAAAAAAAATTAAATTTCTTTATAAACATTTAATGTATTTTTATCCCCAGGGGTACAGGTCTGTGAATCGCCAGATTTACACACTTCACAGCACTCACCATAGCACACACCCTCCCCAATGTCCATTATCCCACTCCCCTTTCCCCATCCCCCTCTCCCCAGCAACCCTCAGTTTGTTTTGTGAGATTGAGTCACTTATGGTTTGTCTCCCTCCCGATCCCATCTTGTTTCTTTTATTCTTTTCCTACCCCCCAAAGCCCCCACGTTGCATTTCCACTTCTTCTTATCAGGGAGATCGTATGATAATTGTCTTTCTCGCAATCTCCTTATTTTTATCGAATTTCTGATTATATACTCACGTTTTGCCAAGAGCAGCAAGCGGTTTTAATACCAGAAAAGTAGTCACATCTGAAATGACAGTTAAATGGCTGTAATCATTCTGGTTTCCTGGATCAGCTTCTGTAACAATAATAAATCCATCCCAAGAACAAGTGGCAGGAAGTTATCATAGTGGTGGCTGCTGTTGCTAAGGCTGGTATTACTGAGGAAGTTCACAGGCAAACACTACCCCCTGAGGAAAGAGCATAGCTTCAAGCTGATCCTTAACTGGAGAAAACCAATGATGCTATTGAACAACATGAGGAACCCACCCCACTCACCTCCTCCACTACGAAGTTCAACTATCAATGGACAAGGTTGTTTGTAGAGGTAAACAAGAAAAAAAACCTTTTTGGCAGGAATTGATGGTGAAGATGTGTGTGACTCATATCCACAAACCTGCTTTGCTCTGTCTGCAAACCTGTCCTCGGAGGCATTTGAGTGTCTTACAGGAAGACTTAAATTTACCAGGATTCTGAGGGGCTTCCTCTGAGCTGTGTTCAGGTCGCTCATTGCTAGTCTTGTTGGGGGTGTCTTGGCTCCTTAGGGATCTTGGTCAAACCAGAAACTTTGTCAAACCAGAAAGAAATGGATGCAGGATTCATAGTGTTTTGAGTAGATAAGTCAGGTTTTATGCTACTCCACAATATTTTAATATATAAACAGTGGGAAACCTCCCACCCCCAAAAGGCAGCCGGAGTGGAATTATAAGCTTCTTAGACCATGAATGAGTATTTATTGTGTCTGAAAGTCCCTCAGACCCCTTTGCATTTTAGTAATACCCCATTTTACCCTCTCAGTCATGTGCAGTCAGACTCCATGATGGCAGCAGGGAGAAACAGAGGCCATTTAAGGGAGACAGAAGCACTCTTAGCCCTGTCTAGAATACCCATTTTACAGATGAAGATAAGCAAGAAGGGGAAATAATTCTAAAATCTCTGACTTTGGTCCTTGATTAGAAATGTAATTTTTATTCTTCTTTAACAACAGACTAAAGTGTTTGCCAAGATAGTTATGAAATTTTCATGGCTATTTTCAGCATTTCAAAAAGGTTAGTGACAGTTGTAGGCTTCCCTACAATATGCCTGCACAGCTACAGCTGAAATGGCCCTTAGTTAATTTGAACTGGAATTTTATCATCTCAGCTTGGTAACAACAGATTATCTCATGCTAATCAGAAGCTTTAGCAAATGAATAGATCTTTGAGTAATAAAGAAGGGGGAATGGGTACATTTTTACTTAAAGAGTTTTATAGAAAAATCTTTCAAAATCACAATGTATGGAGAAAAATAATAAAAGGGGTCCTTGACTGATTGGTGGATATATTAATTTTTCTTTCAATGAGTATTTCTTGAGCCTCTAATGTGTTAGAAGCTCATGTTACAGTTGTTTTTTTCTTTTATCTTTCTTTAATTTTTAATTTTTATTATGTTAGTCACCATACGGCCCATCATTAATTTTTGATGTAGTGTTCCAGTTGTAAACAGCACAAAGAGGAACCTGTAGAATCTACATTTTAGTAGGGGAGATGGTATACACAAATTAACACAGGCTCTGATGAAGTGTAATGAAGGAAATAAATAGGGTGATGAGGTACTAATGAGGCTGGGGAGACCACTGTAGGAAGGAAATCAAGGAAGGTCTATTTGAGGAGGAGACATTTGAACTAAGGCTGAAGCATGAGAAAAACCTTGGGCAAAACATATGGAGCCATAGGCATGAAGCCTGGAGGATAAAAAGGGCTTGGCTGGGTCAGGTGAGTGAAGGGAGATGTCAGATGCCAGATCACAAGGATCCTGCCTCAAGAAGTTTGGGCTTTATTATAGGAGCAACAGGAAAAAATTGAAGGGCTTTGGGCAAGATTTTTATCTTACCTGATTTTTTAAAAAAAGATCGTTTGGTTACTGGTGTAGAATAGATTTGAGAGAAGCAAGAATGGAAGCAGGAAGAACTATCAAGTGCTTTTAGGAATCCAGATGATGCAATGGCTTGGACTAGGATGCGACTTTTTTTTTTTCTCTACCATCACTGGGGCATGACCTAAATGGCTAATTGAACTTAAGACGTCATGTCCAAATTCTGGCCAACAGGAAAGAGGGAGGTGCATGAGATATACATGCTCTTTTCCTTTAAGACCATTTTTCAAAAGTTACCCTCACCGCTGCTAATAATCATAACAAAGAAGGCTGGGAAAATGTAGTCTTCTTCGGATTGGCCAAGTCCTAGGTAAAAATCTGGGGTTCTGTCTAGAAGAAGTAGAGAACAGTCATGAGAGTACAATAACCTCTCCTGACTCTTATTTAAAATATATTCTTATGGTATATATTTATTTACTTTTTCTAAAATATCCAGAAGGTTATAACTGAATTTCTTTTTTCTAAAATAGAGCTTTTGCTTCCTTGAGTTCTAAGTCAGTCTTTGGCCTCTCTTAGAGTTTGTAAGTCCAAGATTCACAGAACAACTAGCTAAATGTGGATCAAGTAATTAGTTTTATTAACAGCTGGGCAAACATCAAATAACTTCTTCAGACACGCAGCTGTCTGTTAAGATAAACTGGATTGGAAAGCATTTAGTGTAGACTTGAAGCCAAAATGGTGCCCCCTACTCTCCTGCCACACATCTCAACATTAGGACTGTATAGAAGACTTGAAATCAGCTTGTTTAACCAGTGACATCGGTTTCAGGCCACCCTTCAACACCTGGTTGTCAGTGGAATATGGAAAGGAAGGATGGGCTTCTTCTCCAAGAAGAGAGGCCTAGCCTGGTCTTCTAGCCATACAGAGAAAGAAGCCTGGTATGTATGTGGGCAGGTCAGACAATGAAGGCAGAGCCTGTTAGTGACTCTTGCCCCATAAACATAGAATCTGACCTCTCATTCTGTCCTCTCTCTCCCCCCCTGGGAGAGGAAGGTAAAAGGTAGAGATCTAGGTAGAAAATACATGTTATACAGCTGCTGCAAAGAGTTAAGTTTGGGGTAAGAACCTCTTATGTGGACTCAAGTGAAAATGTAATGGAAGAAGAAGAGTTTTTTCCCCTAACCAAGCCAATTATCAGAAAAGTGGAAGCGAAAGCAATTTTTGAAGAGAGTATGATGATGAGTATCTTGAGTTGTGCAATTAATTGCCTCAAATGTGCTTTATTTGGGTAATGGAAAATGACCTTAATTTAAGTACACATCATATTCTTATGGAAACTCAGCACAAGGAAAATAAGTGATAAAAAAGCAAAATGACAGGTGTTTTCAAGTGATGTAATTTGATGTTATAAGGCACTGAAAGAGAAAGGCAACAGTCATGTAAGGAATGTGGTAGAGAAGGCTGGAAGGGAAAATGGGTGAAGGAGGGCTAAGAGGTTAGGGCAGGGCTGAGGATGGGAAGCTTGGCAGTGTATGTCTCTTCTACAGAGATCTGGAAGAGTGGGTATATTAGGGCTTCTGGCACACTCACAGGGTGATGGGAGAGAGGTTAACAAAAGTACTATTTATAAGGTGTACTGTTTAGAAGTACTATTTATAAGATAAAAGTACTATTTATAAGTACTATTATAAGATAAAGGATCCATCACTGGATGGGAAGTACTCAAAAATTGGCAACACTAAGAAGATATGAAGGGGCAAGTGTAGAGAGTAGTCACTAGAACTTTGTAAGAACTCTAGCTATGGATGAGGGCTTAGGTAGAGGAACACCAAGTTGGTGGAAGAAATTGGGAGAATCAATCCTCACTTCTATCTCCTGCCCTCCCTCTCTCTTGGTGTCTCCCAATGGCCAAACTCAGATGGAAGCCTGAGGGGAGAGAGCTCAAGTGAGATAGTCACAGAGCAGCCTCCTAGGACATATAGCAGGAAGGAGAAGGAGTAAAAAGGGCAAATGGAGAATAGTTTGTCCAATATTTTGATGGAATGCAGGGTGGAAGGCTGTGGGGAAGAGTCTGCATCAAAATTCCTGCCACAGTTTAATTAATTAATTGTCTCCAAATAAATATTTGTTGAGCATTTGCTCTGTCAAATGCTAGGGATACCAAATAAATCATTAGAGAGTTTTTCAGTGGGAGGCTCATAAGCCAGCACTCAGTCATGGTTCTCGTGTCAGATGATGGAGGTTGTGGGAGCAAGGAGCAGAAAAAAAAACTGCTCTGCCTGAAAGAGTTAGCAGAAGCTTCCTCGGGAGGAGGTGACTTTTGAGTTGGATATTGAATTTGGGCAGAAGATTGTCAGGTGGACAGAATGGGCTACATAGGGAACAGCATGTGCAGGAGTGCAGACTCCACCAGGGCATGACAGGGAAGACAGGAGGTTAGGTAGGAGGATGGGATGGAGTCTGACATTAGGGTTTGGTGACCCAGACTGAAGAGTCAGGATATCTTTTGAATGGGCAAGCAAGAGTTAACAGAGGCTTGTGAAGGATGTTACTTATTACAAAGAATGAGCTGATGCAGAATGCTTTCCCTAACACTCTCTTTTCTTGGTACATTCTCCTTTCCTTTTTCATTTCCCTCTCTACTTCTGTCCCTCACCTACCATTTCTTTTTCATTTTTCTTTTTTTATTCTTGTTGTTTCTAGTAAATGAAACTCTAGTAAATGAAGAGGGATTAGGGTGGATTTAGTGGAGGGAAGAGAAAAAGAAACATTCCAGATTTTAAGAAAAACAAAAACAAAAACAAAAACAAAACCCCTGCATTTGCCAGTAGGGGGTTAATTTGAGGATACTGGAAATATTGGGAATGCTGGCACAGAAATTAAAATGCTTAATGAGCCAATGCTTAGTGGTCAACCACAATAAAATTAAAATGAGATGCGACTTCATAATGACTTGAAAAGTTGTCTTAAAATATGATCAGTATACTCTGATGTCTATTATTGTAGACTGCAACATAGCAAAAATTGAGCAAATGAAAACACAAACATGTACTCTCACTTTTCCACATGTTGATCTGCAAAAAGAAAACTCCTTAAGACTTTGGGGAGTAAGTCCTTTACCTAATTATTCAAACAACCATTTTCTATCTGCACTTTTATTTTATATACCCTTTACACCTGTTTAATTAATCCTAAACATGATGCTGACTGCTAATTAAACAGCCCTGAAAGTGACTGACTGAAGGTAGTAATTTGAGATAATTAGTTTTGGTTTCAAACACTCAATTTTCACACTTTGTGCTCATTTTTAGAAAGGGGTGGCTCATTATTATAGGCAGGGTGGGAGTTGTGTAAGGCATTTTACTGCTGGACTCTGAGTAGCTGAGGAAGTGGGAGGATTATCATATATCCGAATAGGACAAGGAAATGGTATAGTGCTATAGAATTAGCCATAGAATGCTCCCCTTTGTCTTCCTACCTTCACGCGCGCGCGCGCACACACACACACACACACACACACACACACCATTCACACATGCAGAGAATTCCTTCCAAAGTGAAAGTCAGGCTGCTGGATCTTTTTCATTAGAATGTAGGAATGTACATGCTCTTGGTCTTTGGGAGTTTTATTTAGTAAAAGGTAGATCTCACTGAGTCATTCATTGTCTCTTTCTTTTTCTTTTTCTTTTTTTTTTTTTTTTAAAGATTTTATTTATTTATTTGAGAGAGAGGCAGTGAGAGAGCATGAGCGAGGAGAAGGTCAGAGGGAGAAGCAGACTCCCCGTGGAGCTGGGAGCCCGATGCGGGACTCGATCCCGGGTCTCCGGAATCATGACCTGAGCCGAAGGCAGTCGTCCAACCAACTGAGCCACCCAGGCGTCCTCATTGTCTCTTTCTGACGTTATTTAGAAGCAAGCAATAGAAGGTGAAAGAGGCCCAGATTTGGTGTGTGTTTTGAGATTTGAAGAGGTGTCCTTGCTGAGGAGTCATAAGCACAAAGTCTATTCAAGGGGATGATCTTACCTAGCAAAGAAAGCAAAGGGGCAGGAAGGAGGCAGGACGGACTGGTTTTTATGGTCCCACAATGTTAACAAGCAAGTTAGCATGTTCCCACTAGGAGAATAGGACCAGGAAGAATTGGGGGTTAGATAGGATAAAATCATTGTTATAGGTAATATATAGAGATAGAGGTTATACAGAAGCTGAACAGATCCTGCAGCACCATGGAGAGCTCCAAGCACGTTGTTCTAACTCCTGCCTGGGTAACTAAGACTTTTGTACCTTGGGAAGTTTAGTTTCACTTTATTGGCTATAGATACGGAGTAGGACTCTCTAGACCCATGAAAGGTTATTCAGATGTTGAGGGCTTTTCAAGGATGTCAAAGGGAGAGTCCACTCCATGTGGACTGGGAATTATCTGGCCAGGGTGTGGTGGGGGATGGATTGCAGACTATGCAGTCAGCCGTACGTGGGAAGATGGAAGTGCAGCCTTTTGGACATCTTAGCACTGACATTACCTGCAGGATCAGATGCAGAACAAAGTTAATTGTTTTATGTACCAGTCAAAGCTGCATCTTTAATCGAGCGACCTGAATTGGGGCATCTTGGATTCATTATGACCTCTGAAGTTGCACAGTGTGGCAGGGCAGCAGAGGAGCGGTGAGATGCACTGTTGCATAGCTCATGCTCCCAAGTTGCCCTCTTTCACTTTTCATACTTTCCTTGGCTTTGACTGTCTTCTTCATTATGCCCCCACCATTCTTTATCTCCAGTCCCAAAGACTCTTAAACTCCACATCCCCAATATTATTACCTACTTTTTAGTTGCTTTCATTCATTTCATAGTAAGCTCAAAAGAAGCAAAAAAAAAAATGAAACTCATAATTTTTGTCTTCTAAATCTCTTCTTTCTCTATGTATCTTGGTAAATAGCAAACATCATCCACCCAGTTACTAAAGCCATAGAACTAAGAGTCAGTCTACATTTCCCCTCACCTTACTTTGGTTTTTAGATACTTACAGAGTCCACGCCCTTCCCTAACCCCATCTTTCCCCATCATTGCCTTAATTGAGTTTTCATGCTTTCTATTTATTTATTTATTTATTTATTTATTATTTACTTACTTATTTGACAGAGGGAGACAGAGTAAGAGAGGGAACACAAGCAGGGGGAGTGAGAGAGGGAGAAGCAGGCTTCCTGTGGAGCAGGAAGGGGCTCCATCTCAGGACCCTGGGATCATAACCGAGCTGAAGGCAGACACTTAATGACTGAGCCACCCAGACACCCCCAGTTTTCATACTTTCTTACTTAGATTTCTATAATAATTTTTGTAACTCGTTGTCCTGCATCTAACATAGCTGTCTTTTAATTTATCTCTAAGCATAGGATGGGCCCACCTGCATTAGATTATTCTGGAGAGCATATTAAAATGCAGATTTCTAAACCTGTAGACATACCAAGTCAGAATTTTCAGGAATGGAGCTAGCTAGGTGTACATTGAAATTTGAGGGCTGCTTCTTTCTCCACAGCTGCCAATATGATTTTTCTGAAACAAAAATCTGATTATGCCAGTATCTTAGTTACAGTCATTCCGTGCTTTCCCATGCCTTTGTGATAAAATCCACACTTTTTGTCATACCCGACTAGCCCTTTATCTGCACAGCCTTGCAGTTTTATTTCCTGATGTTCCTCCCTTGCTATCACACATTCCCTCCGTGTGAAATGCTACAAATCCTGGAATCTACCATGCCCTTTCTTGACTGTATGCCTTTGGACATGCAGTTCTAAGTGACTGAAATGTCCTTCCTCACCTTGTTTGCCAATTTCTTGCATTGTCTGTGCCCCATCTCGGCTGAATGTCCTTCCACTTTACTTCTTTAGCATCATGTGTTCTTCTATCCTAGCACTTTTCACTGGTAGATTAAAAGTCCTCATTTGGATATATGAGTAAATGTTACATTTTAAAAGATTTTTAGGGGGAGATTTGTGGCATGTAGTTAATTTGTTACTTCGAGTTTATTTGGATAAATGATATAGGATTCCTAATTTTCAAAGTCTGGCAATTCACCCTACATATGTCAGAAAATTATCTCTTTTCCTAAAGAAATGATGGTATAGATTCCCATTTTGTAGTATTTTGAGGTGGGCAGCTGGAACCATCTTTTCATTAGAAGATACATAGTTGGACACCTGGGTGGCTCAGTGGGTTAAAGCCTCTGCCTTCGGCTCAGGTCAAGATCCCAGGGTCCTGGGATCGAGTCCCACATTGATCTCTCTGCTCAGCAGGGAGCCTGCTTCCTCCTCTCTCTCTGCCTGCCCCTCTGCCTACTTGTGATCTCTGTCTGTCAAATAAATAAATAAATAAATAAAAAATCTTAAAAAAAAAAGAAGGTGCATAGTTGACTGTTCCCATATCATTTTGTGGCACTCAGTGATCGTATCAATAAACAGTGAATAGACTCACAAAGCTGTATATTTAAAGTAATTTACCAAAAGTGTGATCTTAGGACTGAAATTGTATCAATTGTAAAAAAATCTCATATTAAATTCTCTGTGATCGTGTAGTCTTTATGTCCTAAAGGCAAATACAGTTTCAGAGGTGGCCTTTTCTGATGTGCGTATGCACTATACTTTCATTTTGGCTTCATTTTTGTGCCAGAACTTTATGGTATAAAAAAGGAGCAACAAAAGGCACAAATGTTTTGGTTTGGTTTCAGAACCTGAGGTAACACTAAGTTCTTTCTTGCTGTTTCGAGATGTGTTTTGAAAGAATGTGATCCTACAGACTTTTATAAAATGCTAAATAAAAATAAAATAAAATTGGTCACAAAACCATATTTTTGGCTTCGGGCTGATATGTCTGAGTTACTGGTAGGGCTTTGGCTACTTAGTCTCTTGTGTGACAGTTCTCCATTGGACAGATTCCTCCTGGGTTGAAATGATCTGTCATTTGTTTTGCAGATACCTCAAATCAGCTATGCATCTACAGCCCCAGAGCTAAGTGATAACACCAGGTATGACTTCTTCTCTCGGGTAGTCCCACCTGACTCCTACCAAGCTCAAGCCATGGTGGACATTGTCACGGCACTGGGGTGGAATTATGTGTCAACACTGGCTTCTGAGGGCAACTATGGAGAGAGTGGTGTGGAGGCCTTCACTCAGATCTCGAGGGAGATTGGTAAGCATATATTTATCAGATGATTGCTTTTGGAGGTGACAGGTTGTGGAAGTCTGAGCATCTCCAAGTGCTCTCTGATCTATGTGGAATAATTAGAGCTCCTACAGATGCGTGACCCAGGCTGTCCACTCTAGGGGGAAGTTGGTTTTATTATAAATGATGTTGTTCATGGTCTATCAAGGTGACACTTTGGTGCTAATTTAGGAAATAGAGCTCCTGACTCAGGCGAACATTTTTTAAAGTTGTCTGTTTTGACGAGGGAGTTTGCTGGCACATTAGAGCCACTGTAAATTTGAATAAATGACATACTATTTGATTGTTCTGGATGGAAGTTTACATTAGCAAGTCATTAAATTAAAAAAAAAAGGCAGTGGAATTTAACATCCAACAGTAGAGGGATTAAGACTGGTAATCATCTTAAAATAATACTAAAGTAGCCCCCAAGGCTATACTTTCAGCCATATTCTTATTGTCATACTTGACTTTTTGCATTTTTATTCTTACCTTATGCTCTATAGCTTACAGTGGAATGAAGGGCAGTATGTAAAATTTGAGTTAGAACAAGGTGCTGATGAGCTCTGCTGGGCTTTTTTCAAGGTGCTTATCCAAATCTCTGCAGGCATTTTTCCACATGTATATTTAGCCTTGAGTTTGTAAATCCATTCCATGTGTGAAAAAAAACAGAATAAAACAAAAAACAATTTAAAGTACAAATCTTATTGCTGATTGGTCAACCACATAATTTGGTGGGTGAAAGGAGACATATTGTTACTTAACAAATACTATTTTTCTTATTAAGAATTACTGAATAAAATGTACATATTTTTTCTTTAAGAGTAATAATAACATTTTGTGGAAAAATTAAAGTGCCCCTTGGCTATTTTTGAGTAATTTTGAACTTAAAGGAAGAAATTATTTTGATAATTTGTTGTCTTTCTTAGAGGGTTCAGCTCAGAAAGACAATGGGAGTGATTTGGGCTTGTCTAGAATTAGCAAGGATGGAATCTAAAGTTATATTATTGGAGTAAGGTTTCTTTTGAAAGACTTGAAGATACTTGGGATCTGTTCCTCTGCATATGCTAGGACATGAAAAATTATTATACGCAATAGTTAGCATATTTAACATTTGTTCCAGTGCTGTGCTATTGTAGAAAATGTAGAGAAGGCCTGGTGTTGTTGGATGGATTGGGTTAATTGATTTAATTGGAGAACTGTCCACACCTGTGTTAGTGTCCATGCTACCATACTCTTTGCTCTTTGAAATTTTAAATTCCATCATTATTGCTATAAAAATGATTCAGACATTCTATTGCACTTTAAATGACGACAAATTATATTATCTTTTTCGGTAAGAGTCCTAAGTTTATCTTAGAGGAAATGTCCACTCAAATGAAAACAAAAGCTTCTGGAAGCAGAGCTAATGCATTATTTAAGCAGCTGATGTCGGTTCTCACCAGAGTGATAATTCAACAAGAGAAGGAAACTGATAGAGTATGTATTGAGATGATATGTTTTTTTGCAGTGATCGTGTACATTCTTCATCTACAGGTCACATTGTGTGCCTGAAACCGATTGCTGTGAAAAATTCAATACAGGACATAATTTGCCAGTTGTTGCAGAATCTGATAAAATGCATTGTTCTAAAAGTTAAGTGAGATCGCAGTTTTATCCATTTGACTAAAAAAAGAAATACTTAGTTTTCACTTTTGGGGAGCATTGCTATACTCTGGTAATACTGTCACATAAAAGGATTCAGATGGTTCCATTCATTATTCCTGTTTCTATGTTAGTCATTAGTATGGGAGAAAATAATTTTAGTGCCTTGTGTATGTGCCTGATTAGAGCAACACGTTTCTTCAGTGTTGATCCTTTCAGTATTCTGTGACTTGATTGGCTGTCCATTCTATTTCAGCTCTCACTTATCTGGGGAATGGAGGAGGGCTGGATTGTCAATTAATATGCAGAATACTGAAAAGGCCAAATTGGTACCACACTAGAGTGTGCCATGGAATATATTAAATATCAAAATCATCCCTCATTTTAATGACAAAGATTTTTATCTAGAACAAAAATAGCTGAAAATTAAACCTTTTACATGACAATGATATTAATGGGAATAGCAAATGGTAGCAACTTAACCCATTCTGAAATGATCTGATGACTCTGATGAAAATTCATTAGTTCTGTAACATTCGCTTCTCTTACTACAACATCGATGACATTTCTGTCACCATGTTAGTAGTGTGTTTTTAAAAACCTTAGTATCTTGACTGAGAAGACGATGTGTAAATTCATTTTGTGGAATGTCTGCCTATTAAAAAATTATATATTTTCCCACCTCTTATAAATTTTGCCATACTCTATTCTGAATTTCTCTCTTTAGAAACATTGATTGCTAAGAAATTTCAGTGTAAATTGAGGCTTCCAATGTTTCCTCTCTGATTAATTCAGACAGATCATAATGGAATGATAAGGAAGTGAAAATCTGTTTAGTGATAAATTGCTTGTATGGTTTGATTAGAACATTTTTTAACAAATCGGAGACTTGGGGAAGTGTCTGTGAATCTTGGAGAATGAAGAAAATGAGTGAATGATGGTCATGAACACAGACAGATGTCTGTGATGGCTCTTAACTAGCCAAGATTTTTGTAGGGAGAGCAGGACAGGAGTAACTCAATAAAATAAAGACAAATAGTCCCTTGATATCTTAGCTATTATAGTATCAGCCCAAGGCATTCTTGACTGTAGGATTTTTTTTTTTGAAAAGGCAAACATATATTTGAGATCAGCAAATAGCACAATTTGATCAGAGAATAGTTTGTGTCCTGAAGTATAGGAGACAAAAGTGGAAGACTTGACATGGACACATAGTTGAATATTTCACCTCCTGGAGAGGTGATTTTATTCATCTTCTAGACAATGAAGGAAACTGTTGAGGAGAGAGGGATCTATCAGAACGTATTTAAGATTATATTAATGAGAAGTGGAGTATGGG
This sequence comes from Mellivora capensis, assembly GCA_004024625.1. NCBI lineage: Eukaryota > Metazoa > Chordata > Mammalia > Carnivora > Mustelidae > Mellivora > Mellivora capensis. The sequence goes on along the minus strand of PISX010005131.1, from coordinate 14,424 downwards.
GAGACCATTTGAGAGGCCTTTGTAGTAGCAGTCTTAGCTTGATATAGGACAGTGACAATAGAAATGGAAGAGGGAACAGACTTAGTAGACAATTATGAGATGGGGTCCATGGAACTTAGCAATTGATTGGAAGTAGAGCTTGAAGGTAAGAAAGAAATTAAAGTTGAAGTTGAAGTTCTTTTCTTAAAAAATTTATTTATTTATTTATTTATTTATTTATTTTGAACTTGAAATTCTTAACCTGGGCAATTAGGAGACTGCAAGTACCACAAATAGAAAAATGTCAATTAAATGGAGAGGTTGGTTTGGGATTGGATTGGAAGTGTGGTTTGGTTAAAAATACTATATATTATAGGTACCAATACATATGCTTTTGGAGAAAAACAGCAAAGAATGTTCATCTAGAGCTGAGAAGGGGACTGGGATATAGACCTGAAGCTTATTCTCACAAAATTGATAATTGAGGTGGGAAGGGTAATTGCTGAGGTAGAAGGTGTAGAGTGAAGATTGAACGGGGCTGAGGATAGACTTTTGGGGAAAAGTTATATATAAAGGTGTGTGATAACAAGACTCTGTAAGGATGCATAGAAAAGGGAACACTAGTACACTGTTGGTAGGAGTGTAGATTAGTGCAGTCATTATGGAAAATGATATGGAGGTACTAAAAAATTAAATATAGAACTACTCTATGATCCAGCAACCCTACTTCTGAGTATATATCTAGAAAAAAAAGAAATCAGTATCTTGAAGAGATATCTATACTCTCATACTCATTGTAGCACATAATAGTCCATAATAGTCAAGTTATGGAAACAACCTAAGTGTCCATTGCTGGATGAATAGTTGAAGAAAATATATATAATATATATATATATATAAGTGGAATATTATTTGGCCTTAAGAAGAAAGAAATCCTGCCATTTGTGACCACATAGATGAACCTAGAGGACGTTATGCTAAGTGAAATAAACCAGACACAAAAAGACAAAGTGCCCAAAAACAGTTGAACTCATAAAAGCAGAGGGTGGAATTGTGGTTTCCAGGAGTTGGGGGAATAGGAGAAATGGGTTAATGTTGGCCAAAGAGTGCAAGCTTTCAGTTATGCCAGATGAATAAGATGAATGTAAGATGAATGTATAGAATGGTAACTATACTTAAAATACTGTATTGTATACTTGAAATTTGCTAAGAGAGTTGATCTTAAGTATTCTCACCATACCACACACAAATAGTAACTATGTGAAGTGATGGATATATATGTTAATTAGCTTGATTGTGGTAATCATTTCATGGTATATACATACTTCAAAACATCATGTTGTACACCTTAAATACACACCATTTTCATTTGTCAATTATATCTCTATAAAGCTGAGGAAAATTGATATAAATGGGGGAAAAAGTGTGAGAATAATGGCCTAGGCTTAGCAAAGCTAAGAGTAAGTATGGAAGAGTGTTACCTTCTCTTGATAGGTTTGTGGCAATGAGAGGACTCTCAGTCTCCTTTGAAGAAGATTTCCATGATGGGAGATGGTAGGAGTTCTTGAGGAAGAATTTAAGGGCATTGAGCTGATTTTCATAGGTGAACAGGAACTTTTGCCAGAGAGCATAGCTGAACATGTGTGGTACGGGGGTAGGAATCAAGGAGTGTCCTTGAGGGGGTGCATTAGCTCCCTAGGGCTGCCATAACAAATGCCACGTACTAGATGGCTTAAAACGATAGGAACATATTATCTCACAGTTCTAGAGGCCAGAAATCTGAAATCAAAATGTTAGCAGGGTCATGCTCCTTCTGAAAACTGCAGGGGGGAATCCTTCCTTTTCCTTTTATAACTTCTGGTTTGTGCTAGTCATCCTTGGCATTCATTGGCTTGTAGAGTCATCACTCTAATCTCTGCCTTTGTTATCAAATCACAGTCTTCTTCCTTTCTTGTGTCTGTCTCTGTGTCTTCTCTTCTTATAAGGATGCTCATCATATTGTGTTAAAGGCCCACCCAACTCCAGGATGACCTCATCTTAATTGCATTTGTGATCACCCTATTTCCATATAAGGTCACATTCTGAGGTACTGGGTTTTAGGATTTCAACATATCTTGTTGGGAGACACAATTTAATATCCATAGCAGGGAATAGTAGTGAAGATGGGTGTACTTAGGGAGCTGACTTGTAGTGACAGGAATGGGAGGTAGGCCAGGAGGACAATAGAGTAGAAATAAAGATGAGAGAGGCGTTAAGTAGAGAGAATTTGGTTAATGGAGAAGCCTATAACAAAACCAGATCAGAAGTTTCTTTTTGAATGTTACAGGATTTTACCCTCCCTATTCTGGCTACTTGAGTAGATGGAGTAACCTAATGGATGATTCAGGGTTCCATACTAGGGTAGGTGGTGGGATCTGAGTCTGGCTTTCCTAAACTTCTAGGTAGTGAAGAGCTTCCTAGTAGGATCATAGTGGGCACTCCGTGTGCACTGGAGAACTGGCTGTTCAGCCCCCCTGCTTTGTGTTCCAAGGTATTGCTCTTTTCAATGACACCTTGGAAAATTATGGACATCTGAAGAGTCCTATGGAGCCCAGTTTATTTTTATTTTCCCTTTTGGGCTCTCTTGGCCTGAGGGAAGGGAATAGCTCAGTTGCTGCTGGTTGTTAAGACTTATCCATGTTGCACATCCTCAGTTGTTAGGATGAGAGTCCTCTATTTCTGTCTTGTTTTAATTATTTGATACGATGCTTTCACTGATACTGTAATAAAGAGGTTCATAGTATATGCCTACATTTTTCCATCATAAGCTCTGGGGCTTGCAGCTTCTGACTCAAAAAAATGACTTCCTTGAGTCTTTAGACAAGCTTTCACTTGTCTTCCCTTATTATATTATTTTTAAAAAGAAGACAGGATAATAAATGTTAATGCTACCACTATCATTATAAGGGGCAAGAAAGCTAAAGCTTTATCTTTGAAGATAAAAGGAATTTGTGAAAGCATTATATCTTTTCACTGTGGATTTGTACAGTATGGCAACACACCTCCTTTAATCAGTCATCATGTTTATGAATGGCTTATTGAAGATGACAGGCCTGCAAGTCATCTTCGCACACATTACAGGGGGCAGAATAGACCTGATTCTGTCAAATCTTCTAGCATACGTGACTATTTTTTTTTCTAATTTTTTTTCTAATTTGCAAGGGCTGGGAGCTTCCAACTATTGTCTGACATGTGTTTGGAATCTTAAAATCTCAGAATTGGAAGGTATTGCAGAGGTCATTGGACTGGCACAATCTGTTTGAAATGTTAATGCAATAAACCAATTTAACTAATTCTTTTTTTGTGTATAAAATGACTGACACTTGCCAATAGTGATTTATTTTTTGGCGGGGGTCAAACAATAAAGTCAGGGAGATTTCATTCCTAGTATATAATTGAAAAGTGCCGACTGATCATATTTCTAAACTATGTCAGTACCATTTTAAAAGAAAACATTTTTTTCTCTTAGATTATAAACAAGAGCCAAGTTTCTATTAGCTGAAATGGATTCACTTCAAGATTAAAACAAAGTATTTTCAGTGACAGAAAGAAAGGAATACATAAAGAGCAGCTTTTCCCCTCAGATGTTCATTGCTTGGAAAAATGACTTCCAGCAGGCAAAAATCAATTTGACAAAAGTATTAATGTTGTAAAATACTATGAATGAAAGGAAACATTTAAATTCAATTGAAAATTTTACTTTATATTCCTACAGCTGAGTTCCATTGATAACACCACATTTCAAGTTGCAAATCATATTTAATTAATATTAACACCAGGTAATTGGCAAGAATAACTTCAAAGGAGGGCTGAGAAAATTGCAAATTGGAACTGCAGGTGCAGTGATCCTGCAGAAGCTTTATAGGGATCCAAAGAAAGTGTATATGATTTTAACAATTGCTGCAGAACCTGATCAAATAGAGCATCATTTCAAAGCTGTTCTTCACCTTGGCCTTTCTTAATATTTAGGGCTTAGGAACTGCTAAGTAGCAGCAGCTGCTGTTAATGTGAAATAGCAAACAGCATTCAATAAGTGCTTTCAGACCTATGATTCTTAATGTTGTAGTTAAGTGTTTCTTAAACAATGGCAGTTTGATGCAGTGGAACCCACGTTGGAGTCAAGAACTTGCTTAAAGAAGTTGCTGCGGTCGATGTCGAAGAGTTTACTGCCCATGTTTTCCTCTAGGATTTTGATAGATTCCTGCCTCAAGTTGAGATACCACCTTACACCAGTTAGAATGGCCAAAATTAACAGGACAGTAAACAACAAGCGTTGGAGAGGATGTGGAGAAAGGGGAACCCTCTTACACTGTTGGTGGGAATGCAAGTTGGTTCAGCCACTTTGGAAAACAATGTGGAGATTCCTTAAGAAATTAAAAATAGAGCTACCCTATGACCCTGCCATTGCACTACTGGGTATTTACCCCAAAGATACAGATGTAGTGAAAAGAAGGAGACATCTGTACCCCAATGTTCATAGCAGCAGTGGCTACTATCGCCAAACCGTGGAAAGAACCAAGATGCCCTTCAACAGATGAATGGATGAAGAATATATATATATATATATATATATATATATATATATATATATAGTCCATATATACAATGGAGTATTACACCTCCATCAGAAATGGTGAATACCTAACTTTTGTAGTAACATGGATGGAACTGGAGGAGATTATGCTGAGTGAAATAAGTCAAGCAGAGAAAGTCAATTATTGTATGGTTTCACTTACTTGGGGGAGCATAAGGAATAACACGGAGGACATTAGGAGAAGGAAAGGAAAAGTGACTTGGGAGAAATTGGAGGGGGTGACAAACCATGAAAGACTGTGGACTCTGAGAAACAAACTGAGGGGGCGCCTAGGTGGCTCAGTCACTTAAGCTGCTGCCTTTGGCTCAGGTCATAATCCCAGGGTCCTGGGATGGAGCCATGCACCCTTCTTGGTGGAGAGCCTGCTTCTCCCTCTCTCTCTGACTGCTGCTCTGCCTACTTGTACTCTCTATCTCTGTGTCAAATAAATGAAGAAAAAAAACCTTTAGAAAAAAAAAGAAACAAACAGCATTTTGGAGGGGAGGAGGGGGAGGATGGGTGAGCCTGGTGGTAGGGATTATGGAGAGCTCCTATTGCATGGAGCACTGGGTGTGGTGCATAAACAATGAATCTTGGAACACTGTAAAAATAAAATGAAAAAATTGTTTAAGTCTCTCTTCTTCAATTATGAGATTTTGAGGATTAATATTCTTGTCTGAAAAATGGGAGCCCTCTTCTCACTGGTCATCAAATGATAGAACACTGATGAATGTTATTCATAAATTCTAACATGCTATTTGATATCAGGTATTACTAGTGAAAGGAATGGAGGATAAGATGGATTTTTTCCCCCAATGTGTGGCAGAGCTACATATTATGAGAGTGGTAGAGGTCCTTCCTGGTGTGTAGGATAAATAGCCAGAGAGGGCTTGACTTGATTTGTTAATTACCTTCAAACTTATTTATATTCTTCCTGAGAGACCAGGGAGATCAGATAGGAGGATTTTGTGAAGCTCCTGACACCTTCCCCTGTCTATTCTCCTTTAGTCTCCACAACTGCTATGGTGAATCTTCTATCCTAAATCTTATTCTTGTCTTTGCTTGAGTCTGGTTGTTTAGTTGCCATTTGGAATAGTTGAGATATCAGGACAAGTCTGGAATATCTTGCTTGTCTTCAGAGATGTGCTCCTGTAGATCCCTGTGGCACCAGTCAGCACTCTGACTGTAATCCTGACCTCTCTGTATCCGTCTTCTCCCAGATTGTGTTTTTCTCAGGGGATGGACCCCCCCCATCCCTTACCCCCCCACCCCACACCAATATCTAGCAGCGTGCCTGGCACATATCAGATGCTTTATGAATTTCTGTTAAATGGACACTGTCACCAGACTCGTGGTTGTGTTGGTATTGTGAGCCTAGACGTCAGGCTTGCTCAGGCTCTGGGAACTGAAAGGCAGAGATGGTTCCAACAATGGTTTATACATTTTATTGCTAATGTGTAATCTATATAGGAAACTTCAGGGGCTTCCATACTGTTGAGCTGCTTAGAATTCAATTTTTTCTTACTGGCAGATACCAAAGCCTATAATTTGTAGATGGAGACCACCTCTAAGCTCTCTGGTCAGACAGGGCTAGGGAGTAATTAAATGCTTCTCTTGAGCTGGGTTTGAGTTCCAGAATTGTTATATCCTAACTGTGAGACCTTGGGTAACTTAATCTTGTTGTGCCCTAATTTCTTCATCTGTGTAATGGGTTTAACAACTGTGCAAGATGTGAATGAAGTTATATATAACAATGTGTGGCACATGGTAAATGCTCAATAATTGTTAGCTTGTATTGTGTTAGGAGTTTATTCTCACCAGGGAGTGACTTAGGAGGGGGTCTTATTGCCGTGAGCCTATATCTGGTTTGCTCAAGGAGCAAATGAGAAGGGAGAGTGAGGTCCAAATAAATGCTCAATTAAAGGCAGCCAGTGCTCCTTATTCCTGAATCTTTTGTACCTCCTAGCGGTGACCAATCCTATTATGATTACTATTTTTTAGTCTGACTGATATCTTACCTAGAATAGTATTGGCACATAGTTGAATGCATGAGTTAATTAAATATCAGTCAACATCGGAACACTACTTGTTCTTCTTTCTCTTCTTTTTTCAACCTAAATATTAATCTATAGCTAACATTCATTGTGCACACATTAGCACAGGACACACTTGGGGTAGGCTTTCGGGATACAGAGATGAATTATGGCTTCTGCTTCCTAGCTAGGCACTCTGTATCAGAGGACTCAGAGGTGCAAGCAAACCATTACAAATGGGTGTGATCACTGCCTTAATGGAGACATCATTTACAGGCATTGCCCAAGAACACATTGCCCCGAAGAGGGCATCCTGCAGTTCATGTCACAAAAAAACCTGGCATAATACAGTGGAGAGTGGCAGTCTGTGAACCATAAGCTCAAAGACAGTACACCCTCTGATGGGAAGTGAAATTTAGATAACTTCAACAGAAACATAGTTTCCCGAGAAAGAGGCAGCACGAAGAATTGAATATAGAATATGGTACCAACTTTGTAATGAATGTTGTGCATATTTGTGAAATGTTTAATAGCTGTAAAATGTATATAATTTTGGCCATTTTTATTTCTACTGATGATTACTTAGGTGTATCCACTGAGAGACAACTGTATGACTTGCCCTCTCACATTAGCTCTTCTTCCTGATTGCTCTTACCCAGCATCACCTATGCCTTTGGCAGTGTTTTGTTTTTGTTTAATTCCTGAGTCTGAGCCAGGGCCAACGGTTCCTCCTCAGCTTCAGCCCACACATCTACAGGGTTTGAAATGTTTTGACCATGATGGACCCTGTGCCTGGTGGTCCCAAGGTAATACCTGATCCCCTCTCTAGGTTGCTACAGACTTACCATGTTATCCCATCCTTGACTCACACTCTGGATCCCTGGGAATGGGGATTTGCCCCCGACTCTGGACTCTGAGGTTTGGGCTGTGACAACTCTTTCACCTGGTTGGGTGGGGGCGTCCAGTCCTGCCTATATTCTTGCACAATTGACTGTGATCTGACTCTGCATAAAGTCATGAGCAGAGCCCTGCCTGTGGAGTGGTCCCCGATATGTACTGGGGTCTTGACCTTCTCTGGCTTGTTGCCTTTACATTTCCCACATCCTATTAGTGTCCTATGCCTAGAATAAGAGAACTTAGCCCAAGATGGTAGGATGAGGTTCTTTTTCAGAGATTCCAAGGCAGATTCTTGGGAAGGGCCAAGATCTGTCATATCAATCTGTTTTGAGTTATTTTTTACTGCTACCTAACTCTCATCACCAATATATTACTTTTCCAGAGCTAGCATAAAACAACATCAGTCTGGGCTCAAGTCTTAGATCGCGGTGATCTGCAGGATTGGTTCCTTTTGAGCATTGTAAAGGAGTATTTGTTCCATCCCTCTCCCTGGGCTTCTGGTGGTTTGCTAGCAATCTTTGGTGTTCCTTGGCATGTAGACATATCATTCTTTTTTTTTTTTTTTAAAGATTTTATTTATTTATTTGACAGAGATCACAAGTAGGCAAGAGAGGCAGGCAGAGAGAGAGAAGAGGAAGCAGGCTCTCCGCGGAGCAGAGAGCCCGACGCGGGGCTCGATCCCAGGACCCTGGGATCATGACCCGAGCCGAAAGCGGAGGCCTTAACCCACTGAGCCACCCAGGCGCCCCTCCCCTTTAAATAAGGATACCAGTCATACAGGATTAGGGGCCCACCCTAATCTAATATGACTTCATATTGGATGACCTCATATGAGCATGATTTCATCTTAATCATGTTTGTAACAATCCTTAATTAATTACATCTGCAATGAAAGTAAAGTAACATTCTGAAATACTAGGAGGACTCATATGAGCTTTTCTGGGGATACAGTTCAATCCATAACACCAACAATGGATGCTGGATTTATGGAGTTCTTTCTGAATTGAACCCACATTCGTCCTGGTTCTTTGGGTGGATTCTGGGCATTAGGCTAAGTTCCTCCTGAAGCATCAGCTTCTGTAACCAGCTTAGCCAACCTTGTTTCCCCTTGTCCTTGCCAGCTGGTCTCTGCATGCCTCAAAACTGAATGCCCACGTCATGACAAGAGTGTGCTTCTCCTCCTTTGCCTATCCCCAAAGAAGTCACATCGTTTATTTCCTTTTCCAAAGTAATTTCCTCATTAAAGCTATTCTGTTGGGAAACTCTAGCACTAGATGGGAGCTTTAAGGTGTGATTTGTACTTCACTGTGTCAATCAGAGAACATAATATAAAAACACCCTCCTGCTGAAATGAAGAGACATCAGAATCCATTTGTGTCATTTTTGTAGGCCTAAGAGAGTTGGCCTGAGAATCAGGAGTGTGTTTTCTCAGTTTACTCTTTTACTTATCAACTAAGCACTAATTATGGTTTCCTTGAAAAATAAATGGCTCAAGAAGAATACAATCAGAAGGCTATGAAATGAATAGTTTGTTGAAATAGGTGCCAATTATTTCCAGGGTCGTGTCCCTTGGCAAGACCATGCTGCACAGTCTTTGTTCTCTAACATCTGCATTTTGACAGATACTGGGCTCCTTTCTCGGCTTCTTTCAGTGTTACCTGACCAGAGCTGTTCCGTGACTCGCTGGGGGCACCACAGGGGGAAGGCAGGGGAAAGGAGAGAAAGTGAAACTCAAGTCAGCACATTTTGTTTCTTGTTAACAGCTCTGGGAAGAGGTTTGGTTGGGAAAGGAATTTTATGTAATGTTTTAAACATATCTTCTGGCATTGTAGCGATGTGAGAGAGAGAGGGGGAAAAAAAGCAGCTTGTAGCAGCTGAGATACACCTCCAAGGCTGTGGTACTCAAGGCCATGTGACTCTGGGGCCACATTTGCATCATGTATCATGGCTGGCATGCACATAATGGACTATTAAGGGAAAGTGATGCACAGAGTACATTGCCAGCCTTTTGTGTTTGATATTGTGAAGGGCAACCAGTATGTTCCCCTTCAAATAGATGCACGATGCTATTGCCAGAAGGAATCCTGCATTAGATGGAAGTGTTCATGTGAGCGGATGTGACAATTTATTCAATAAATACTTGAGCACCTACTATGTGTGTGGGTCCTGTTCCTAGGAAGTTGGGGGTATGGTGTTGGACCAGTCAGACCTGGTTCTGCCCTTGCGGGATCTCTAGTTAAACTTCTGTCTTTATATTTCTCATGTCCTTTTAATCTCCTGTCTCTAGACTATGGGAACTCAGCCCAAGCCAAAAAAACAGTGTGAGATGCCTGGGATTGAGAGTCCATGAAAATGCAGAGAGGGGGCCTGGATCTGTCACATCAGTAACTAGATCCCTTCAGGGTTCTGGAGGCTTCCATGACATGCTGGCATGGAAGGGACATATGTGTGGGGGGAAAGTACACATGTGTGTGATTGTGTGGGTACACAGAGGGATAAACTTGGACCAGGAAGGAGACAGGCCCGCTCCCCAGGGACAGGTGTTTAGGGGCAACACCACATGCATGTGGGATGAGTGCCATTCAGGCATACAGAGCATAGATCAAGAAATTCTATTTACGTGGGGCACCTGGGTGGCTCAGTTGGTTAACGACTGCCTTTGGCTCAGGTCATGATCCCAGGGTCCTGGGATCAAGTCGTGCATTGGGCTCCCTGCTCAGTAAAGAGCCTGCTTCTCCCTCTCCCCCTGCCTGCCACTCTGCCTACCTGTGCTCTCTCTCTGTCAAATAAATAAATAAAATCTTAAAAAAAAAAAAGAAATTATGATTCCAGGTGAGTAATGTGAACTTCCTGCCATGTGGCATGCCTGGAATTCCTGCCTTCCCCTACCTTGATCTAGTTAATGTTTTCTTATTCTTCTGTTCTCAGATTTTTCCCCAGAAGTCTTCTCTGAGCTCCTTCTCTTCCTCCCATCTAAGTTAGGGTTCTCTTCTCTGTATGCTATTGAATAAAATAAAATCCAGACATGGATAAGGTGAGACTTTATTCAGAAGAAAGACTATTGTGATAGAGAATGTCCCTGTCTTAGAAATCTGCAAATATGAAAAAAATCAAAGGGGAAAAAGTCCTTTCTTTTACAGGATAGAGAGGAATAAGCAAAAGCTTAATGGAGCTTTTTAAAGGGAACTTTGGACAAGCAAAAGGGAAACGACCAATGAGGTCTGAAAGGAAAATGTCCTCTTCTGGTCAGCCGATTCCCAAGGGAAGCTAATAAGGGGACATGTTCCATTTTTCAGTGCTTGCTCAGATTTGGGGGCAGAGAGAGTTCAGAGGCATGTAGGAAGGAGAGAAACCTGACCTAAGTGTTGTCAAGACAAAGTGGAAGAGGCCACTATGAACACTTGGTCAGTTTCTAGGTACCTTACAAATAGATATCTTGCCACTTCATATCTTAATTACTTCTTTGTCTTCCTTCAGAGGTAAAGAGCATACCTTATTTATCCTTGTATAGTACTGTGGTTGCAGGATCTAGAAGAGGTTCTAAAATGCTTGTTCAAGGAGTAGATAAATGAGTACAGAGCAGTGAGTACATCCTGGTGACAGGATATCAAGAAGGAGGTAGTTTGGAGGATGTAGGTAGATGGACAGTCTAGCAGTCCACATGGATGGGATTGGATCCTGCCTAGGGTCAGGATTCAGCATCACATCCTACCTGCTGGCATTTGGGAGACTTGGGGTATGGGTGGCTAGATGGGTCTACAACAGGAAGTTTCATTCATGGGAAAGAAGGAGAACTAGGAAACCAGAGTTCGTGGCCAGGTCTTTAAGTTGAGAAGCAGAACCAGTAGCTTTAAGTAGATGACAGCAAGTTTGATGCCCAGATTGGTAAACTTGATTCTGAGATACTGGACCTATAGTTCTGGCTGGGCAAAGTTGAGTTACGGTTTAGAGATCTGTGAGGTCTGAAAAATAGTGGATGCAACAGCAGAAAACAGGTGTGTTTGACTATTCCAGGTATATAAATGCGTGGTATGATTCATGACTGTAAGATATCTTAAAGGCATATGGCTTCTGTTGTTTAGAGGCATGACTTTGGGCCCTGGGGAGCTTGTTTATTCATGATTCATTGGTTCAAATGATTGGAGCCAATATGAGGTTCCAAGGATTGTGGTAGGTGCTGAGAATTCACATAGTGGTCTCTGGCCTTAAGGGGCTTAGATTCTAGTGAGGAGAGTGATTTTAAAAGAAAACCAGTAAACAAACTAATAATTATAAATTCAAGCTAATAATTGTAAATAGTGTCCTATTAAGACACTATTTACAATGCATGTTTACAGTTTAATTTGTGAGATATCTGGGAAGATGGTGTGGCTAGAACTGAGCAAGGAAAGGATAGCAGCTCATGAGACAAACATCCGTTAAAGACGTGATTGACTGGTTTTGTAGACTGTGGCAGAATGTGTGGATTTTATTTTCAAGCAACGGAAAAACTTTGAAGGCATTTGATTTGGAGGGTGGCATGCTATGATTGAGATTTTAAGGAGATCATACATAGAAACTGGATTGCAGGCAAAGACGCAAGCTGAAGATGAGTTAGAAATTCATTTCAGGCCAGGGATGAGGTTGGCTTGGACTAGAGTGGGGGTAAAGGCAGGGGAGATGTGTGGTTTGGCTTAGGCACAAGTAGAATAGAAGTTCCTGGCCTGGGGGAATGAGGTGACTTGCTGCTATGGGGATCCAGGCCGCTGAAACAGAAGTCCTTTAAGACACGTTGGCCGGCAGCAGGGTGTGTCCAGGAGCACTTAGATTGGGATGGGTGTATCTCAAAGGACTATGTTGCTCCCCTAAAAGGATATTTCTGGGGTGGAAGGCCAAGTGAATTATTTCCTGGCAAAATTTCACTTCAAGTAATACTTAAGTGAAAAAGAACAAAAAGGTAAATGTCCCCCAGGTTGCTATTATCTTTTTTTTTTTTTTTAAAACAAAATCCATTTAGAGGTCTTTATTGCTGTTTTTCCTGAGTGCTAGGAGGACCTGAAGTTTAGAGTGTTCTTGTTAATAGTCTCAAACATTTTCCTCTTAACTCATACTTCTTGTTGCTCTTTTACTCATATTACTGATTCATTTCAAGACTCATTAATCATTATGTAGTTTTCTGAACATTTTTGTGCTCTTGTGAAACAGTGGTGATTCCAGACACACTCCTGGGTCCACATAGTCAAAGGTCCTAGAAATGGATGATTTGACATTTTGGTCTCTAAAAACTGGGTTTAGTGCATCTCTCATTTAAAGTATGCCAGGGACGCCTGAGTGGCTCAGTTGGTTAAGCGGCTGCCTTCGGCTCAGGTCATGATCCCAGCGCCTGGGATCGAGTCCCACATTGGGCTCCTTGCTCGGCGGGGAGCCTGCTTCTCCCTCTGCCTCTGCCTGCCACTCTGTCTGCCTGTGCTCCCTCTCTCTCTCTCTCTCTGACAAATGAATAAGTTAAAAAAAAATTTAAAAAAAATTTGCTGTAATGTTATATCACATGTAATTAAAAAAAAAAGTATGTCAAATTATGATTTGACCGATGGCGTTTGCTTTGCGAGTTCCAGCATGCATTGTATCTATGAAATGTGAATATTTGCTTACCAAAGTCTCAATAAAGCTTCAATGGGCTCTTCCTCAGCACCCCTACCCTGTCTTATTTTCCCCAGATCCAAGACTCTCCTTAGATAACTCACTGGGAACCAAGGGAAAATCACATTCTTTCTACTACCACTTACTATTTCTTTTTTGAGGTCGCAGACTTTGGTTTCTGCAGTCATGTTTCTCATCTGTGCCTTGCCAAGCTGCAGAGAGAATAAAGAGACAATGTTCTTCAAACAGCCTAATTTCTTACCTTTCCTTCCCTCTCCCCTCACTCACTGTGTTCCATGCCGCACCTTCTGACCTGAACGTTTTCAAATGCGCCTGTGTGGATTTTCTTCCGTTTTTCTGGAAATGCTGCTTCCTCAGTGTCTGCCTAGTGATATTTTTCTTCTTTAAGACCCAGCATTAATGATACTTAGTGAAGCCTTCCTGGATTCCCTTAAGTAGTGTCAGTTGAGATCGCAACCCTTTGTACACACCTTTAGTAAAGAGAGCATTTATTTTACTGTCTCCGTCTGTGCTCAAACCAATGAGAGATTTTGGGGTTCAGAAACTTAGAAAGTCTAGTAAATCTGACTTCAGCTCTGCACTTTAAAATGAAACCAACAGAAATGAGTTCCAGCTCTGAGCTCTGCTTTCTTGCGTTGGCTTGATTCTCAGGTTGCTTCCATGTGGTGGGAAGATGGCCATCGGCAGCTGTGGGCTTCTATACTGCTGGCTTAGCAACTGTATTAGTTTCCTAGAACTGCCTTAACAAATTGCCACACACTGTATGGCTTAAAACAACAGAAATTTATTCTTCCACAATTGTGGAGCCAGAAGTTGGAAATCAAGGTGTTGGCAGAGTTGGCTCCTTCTGGAGGCTCTGAGGGATAATCCATTCCATGCCTCTCTCCAAGCTTTTGGTGGCTGCCAGCAGTTCTTGGCATTCCTTGGCTTGCGGCTGCATAACTGTTATCTCTTTCTCCATTGTCACATCACCTTTCTCTCTTTGTGTTTGTGTATTTTTTTTTCTGTTTCTTGTAACAACACTCATTGTTGGATATAGGACTCACTTTAATCCAGAATGATCTCATCTTGAGTTTCCTCCCTTAATTATGCAAGGATCCTTATTCCAAATAGGACCACATCCTGAGTTCCAGATGGACATGTCTTCTGGGAGGATACCATTCAACCCACCCTGGCAATGTTAGTAGAAAGTGTGTACTTCCCTCCCATTAGTTCCCGCGGAGGTCCAGGCTTGGCCTGGAGGGAGGTACAGGTCACGAGCTG
>PISX010005130.1:84303-102243 GCA_004024625.1 Mellivora capensis | reverse complement strand
GGTTCCTGGATTTGAGGGACTAGGTTAATAAAACAGAAGAGGTGGGGGATATGTGGGAAACAAGCATTGCCGTCCTCTCCATTTTGAGGAGAATAAATCTGAGGTATAGTAAATGTTTGTTCAGTGACTGAGTACAGGTCAGCTTTGGATAATGGATTATTACAAATGTAATCAGTCAACATTCTTGTATGCCTCTAATCAAATTTGACCTTAATGACAATGAGCTGATTCCAGGGGCCTGCTTGCTCTCATTATGTTAATCCTCTAGGAGAACATGTATTTGATGGAGCACTTCAAAGTGTTTTTTGTAAGCTTTTTCCTTGGTCACCCTTAATGCCTTGGCTGATGAAATGAGGGAGAGGGGCTTTGCCTGCTTGCTTTTAGTTTGTTAGTTTATTTGGTTTTCCACCTCCGTTCCCAAGCCAAGCCAGTTATTTTCCTTTCCCTATTTTGCACTTTCCAATTCAAAGAGAAGAGAGGGAAAAAATAGAATATCGAGTTGTCAGCAAACACTCTGTCTTAAATAATTGAATAACAAGCACTATTATCCCAAAATACCTCCAAAAAAAGATGTGCAGCAGATAAAGAGGAGAACAAAAATCTCTGCCTTCTACAGGGCAAACTAGGTGACAGCCTGAAACATCACATTCATGACAACGTGCAAAGCACAGTATCTACATCCATGCTTATTTAACACCAATGGCAGGTGCAAAATAGACCATCATTTCTGAGATGCTTCATGTCCGTGTTCAACTAATAGGCCTAGAGAATACATGCGGGCATAGCACGAATCTGTCTGTCTTCCATCCCAGGATTTAATCTTTTCCATTGTTTATTCAATTGGAAACTAAGTCAATTTACAAAGTGAAGGGAAAGAAATAGCCTATCCTTGAGTGGATAGCTCTGGTTTAAGTGATAATTGTTTACCCTGGGTTATCGAAATGCTCTGTTCCGCCCTATTTTAAATAACTTTCTGCGACTTCTCCTGGGACAGCATGCCAGTTTCAAGACTTGCCTATTAGGAAAACCTTGCTGATATTCAGCCTAAGTCAACAATTTCTCTTTTTCTCTAATTGTTCCTTCTCTCTCTCTCTCGGGCTCCTTGACGACCCACAGTGAGTGCAAACCAGAGCTACTCCTGCTCACTTTCACTTTCTACCACTTCCGTCTGTTGATTTCCATCTGAAGGTTCACCCTTCTTCCCATGAAACTGTCCTTTCCTTGTGAGATGTCTCGTAGCATATACTCTCTTATTAATGTCTTTAGAACTACAGAATGGTAGTGTTGGAAAGCCCTCGAAACACTTACAGGTTCTCCCCTTTTCTATGTTAAATGAGACAGATGTAGTCCAGGTATGCCGCATGACTGACCAGCCATGTGAGTAGCTGGTGGGAGGAGAGCAAGAGCTGAAGCCTGAAACCCTGGGATAGAACCAAAAAAATGCCCGCAGGGCTCAGGCACGTGGTATAAATAAGTGAAGTGAGTTGGACGTATGACCATAGTTGGGGGGTTGGCAGGTGAGGCAGGGATGGCCTGGAGAGCTATGCCCCGTATGAAGGAGGAGTCAAAAATCACTTTTGGGGACACCTGGGTGGCTCAGTTGGTTGGGCGGCTGCCTTCGGCTCAGGTCATGATCCCAGCGTCTTGGGATCGAGCCCCGCCCTCTGTCTGCCTGTGCTTGCTCGGTTGCTCTCACTCCCTCTCTCTCTGACAAATAAATAAATTAGAAAAAAAAATCACTTTTGTCAAGTATTCGGAGCCTGCAGGAGAAAGCCGGATTCGGGATTGTTGTGTGAAACACCCTGACTTTAAAAATATTTTCAACTAATTAAGATCACATTTGACCCTGAACAACATGGATTTGAACTGAGTGGGTCCACTTACATGCAGATGTTTTTCAGTAAATATACATACAATATTGTGAATGTATTTTCCCTTCCTTATGATTTTCTTTTTTTTTCTTTTTTAAAGATTTTATTTATTTATTTGTCAGAGAGAGAGAGAGAGAGAGAGAGAGTACAAGCAGGCAGAGCAGCAGGCAGAGGCAGAGAGAGAAGCAGGCTCCCTGCAGAGCAAGGAGCCCGAAGAGGGACTCGATCCAGGACGCTGGGATCATGACCTGAACCGAAGGCAGCTGCTTAACCAACTGAGCCACCCAGGCATCCCTAATTTTCTTAATAATGTTTTCTCCATATACTTTATCATAAGAATACCATATGTAATATGTACACAAAACATATGTTAATCGACTATTTATGTTATCAGTAAGTCTCCCAGTCACCAATAGGCCAGTAGTAGTTATGTTTTGGGGGAGTAAAAAGTTCCATGCAGATTTTCATCTGTACAGAGTGTTGGTGCCCCTAGCTCCTGCCGTTGCTCATGGTCAAACGTACTTTAAAATACTCTGCAGAAAAAGTAGGTTGATTGAATCCAGCCTGCAGGGCAGTAGTTTACCAATAGTACTATAGAATTTCATAGGATTTCTACGTTTGTAGAATGATATTAAGAACTAGAAGTATCCTGATACTTAAAAAATCCACCTATCTGAGTTTATGGCTGTGGAAATTAAAAACAAAAGGAAAAATATAATAGCTTAAATTATTTGTCTTCCAATCCCAATGTTATAGCCACGTAGTGACAAAGTAGACTTCCCTCCCCCCTCACTTTAGCCTTGGTTCATGCTCTGCTTTGGCTGATTACTTGTCGGGCAGACATGACACTGACTGAACTGGAAAGAGCTTGTGTGATTGAGCCTAGTCTTTTGCATTGCAACTGTTGGCAATGGGTAAGATGTGCCTTAGCTAACCCTGGCTCAGGGAGGATGAGTGACCTCTGGAACAGACCTAGACTCACACAGTAGCTTAGAGCCAAACCCGGGTGAGGTCAGCCAAGATCAGCCAAACCCCAGCCAACTGCTCAGACGTGTTCTTAAGGAAGGAAGAAATACTTGTTTTAGTCTATTACAAGTGTATGGTTTTGTATCACACAGTAATAGCTAAGTCATATATTTTCAGTAACTCATTACACAGTTGAAGATACACAGTAAGTAGATGGCAGAATCAGAATTAGGTCAGGGCTCCAGAATGTGGATCCAGTTTATTTTCTACTCTGATCACTGATCTTTCTACTCTTAAACTCTCTGATCTCTCTGTCACTTCCTCCATATTTCCTACAGTCTATTTGTCACACTAAAGCTGGCAAAATGGGGCTGATCTTTGAGTTGTCTTTGCACAATTTTCTTGCAGGAATGATTTCAGTCTTTGTATACACCTACCAGAGCTTTGAATGGAGTTTTGAGATTTCCAGAGAGATAAATGAAAATAATCTAGCTTGAATGCTGCTAGACAATTAAGTTTTGCACAACCAGAATTTGAATTTACATGAAATTAAACCAATTTCTGTGCAAGATGGAGTAGTTTAGAATTACCACTAATTTAATTGAGGTTGCTTAAATGGCTTGTAATCGGTATGATTGTAGCCAATTGCTTGCATCTTCAGCAAGGTAATCAGAACCCACTCAGCAATTTCTACCTCCAAATCAATTAAACTGTAAAACATATTCCTTTTATTTTAAGAAAGTTTTACGGTTTGGATTTTACTTTATTTACAGTTAAGTCTTTATTGCATTCTAATTTACTTGCCTAGAAACATTCATATAGTTTTTTCTTTTCTCCCTTCAATTCTTCATTCATTTTTCCCAGTAACAGATTCTGTGAAGATTATGCCCTCTTTTGGGCTACCAAAAATAATATTGGCCTCTTAGGGTTGTGACCAGGTATAAATTGTTAGACATACATATACTCACAACAACAGTAGGCATATTGTGAAAGCTCACTATTAGCAACATTTTTTTCTTGCTGTTGTTATAATCTGCTATTGGGCTTACCTTTCTGGTTCCACTTACCTGTCTTGAAAGTAGCATTGAGGAGAGCCTGGGTGGCTCAGCCAGTTAACCGTCTGCCTTTGGCTCTGGTGGTGAATCCAGATTCTTGGGATCAAGCCCCACGTGGGCTCCCTGCTTAGTGGGGTGGCTGCTTCTTTCTCTGCCATTCCCCTTCTTGTGCTCTCTCTGTTTCTCTCTCTCTGTCAAATAAATTTTAAAAATCCAAAAAAAAAAGTAGCTTTACTAAGATTTAATAAAGATGAACTTGGGTACATGGCTGTGGAATAAATTTCCTACTGTCACCCCTCATTGATGCCAAAAACCACATGGGCATGAAAAGCTCCTTGACTATGATTCTAAGTGACATCTGTGGCCCCTGAAACGTAAGTGATGACATTTACCTATTGGAGGTGATATGAGTGACAAGAAAGGTCCATGAGAATTAGAAGATTCTCTTTTGAAGAATTTGAGAAATAAAATATTCCCCTGAGAGAGCTTAATATTGTTCAGGACAGTGCTTCTCAGACTTGGATGTGCATACAAACTCTCTGATGATTTTATCAAAGTGCAGGTTCTGAGTCATTTTTTTGCAATGGGGCTTGAGAGTCTTCATTTCTAACAGTTATGATGGTCTGTGGACCATGTTTTGAGGAAGTAGTTCTCAAACTCCAGCATGCATAAAAATCACCAGGGGAACTCATCAAATGCAAATTTCCTGAACTCTCCCCCAGGGACTTTGACACAGTGGATCTAGGAATGTGCATATCGAACAAGTCCCTGAGCTCAAGAGAACACATTCTGAGAAATAGTCTTAAGGCCTTGAATCTGTGGAGGGGCAGGTGCCTCCAGGATTGTCACCTTCTAAGTCCTGAAGTTGATCTTCAGAAGAATGCTTTTACAGATGGCTAATCGGTTGTACTAAATTAACAAAAAGAGGGAGAGAGAGAGAGGAATTGTGGTTTCGTGTGTAAGCAGTTTTAGAACACTAAGTCAGTAGTGTGAAAATCTCTCTTTACTGCAGGCCTTTCAGCCTCTCGCATGTGATCGTGTATATAAAGACATTCCACACTTGTTATTTCTGAGATGCCAAACATCATTTCCCAGAAGGGTGTTTCTAGAAACACGACTTGGGAAGTGCCACCCTTAACTGGTTTGGCTCTGCTGCTCCTTCCTGAAGGGAGAATAAAATGAGCAGTGGCTGTTCAAATGCTGGGCTCCGAATCGGGGAAGATTCCTGGCCCATAGAGTTGCTGCTCCAGTGAAACGATTTTCTTTCGGGGCAGGGGACTCTCACGGACAGGATTCTCTGGAACACTCTCCGCTTTCTCAGGAATGTTGTTGAGGACGTTTGTGTCATACATGAATGTTTAAATTAATAATCTAGAAACTGTTTTCCTAGGTGGGGCCCTGTGTATTCCTCTTAGTGTCAAACAAGCATATCAAATCAGATAATGTCAACAGGAGGGGACAGAGACTGTGTGAACGTATAGGGTTCCGTGTGGGTAAGCAACTTTTTTTTAATGAATGGATTTATTATCAAAATGCCTTACTATTTTTTAAAATTTTTTAATTTTTTATAAACATATAAAGTATTTTTATCCCCAGAGGTACATGTCTGTGAATCACCAGGTTTACACACTTCACAGCACTAACCATAGCACATACCCTCCCCAAGGTCCATTATCCCACCCCCCTCCCCCTAGCACCCCTCTGTTTGTTTTGTGAGATTAAGAGTCCCTTATGGTTTGTCTCCCTCCCGATCCCATCTTGTTTCTTTTCTTCTTTCCTAACCCCCAACCCCCCATGTTGCATCTCCACTTCCTCATATCAGGGAGATCATATGATAGTTGTCTTTCTCTGATTGGCTTATTTCACTAAGCATGATACCCTCTAGTTCCATCCACGTCGTTGCAAATGGCAAGATTTCATTTCTTTTGATGGCTGCATAGTAGTCCATTGTGTATATATACCACTTCTTCTTTATCCATTCATCTGTTGATGGACATCTAGGTTCTTTCCATAGTTTGGCTATTGTAGACAGTGCTGCTATAAACATTCGGGTGCACGTGCCCCTTCGGATCACTACGTTTGTATCTTTAGGGTAAATACCCAGTACTGTAATTGCTGGGTCATAGGGTAGTTCTATTTTCAACTTTTTGAGGAACCTACATGCTGTTTTCCAGAGCGGTTGCACCAGCTTGCATTCCCACCAACAGTGTAGGAGGGTTCCCCTTTCTCCACACCCTCGCCAGCATCTGTCATTTCCTGACTTGTTAATTTTAGCCATTCTGACTGGTGTGAGGTGATATCTCATTGTGGTTTTGATTTGTATTTCCCTGATGCCAAGTGATGTGGAACACTTTTTCATGTGTCTGTTGGCCATCTGGATGTCTTCTTTGGAGAAATGTCTGCTCATGTCCTCTGCCCATTTCTTGATTGGATTATTTGTTCTTTGGGTGTTGAGTTTGATAAGTTCTTTATAGATTTTGGACACTAGCCCTTTATCTGATATGTCGTTTGCAAATATCTTCTCCCATTCTGTCAGTTGTCTTTTGGTTTTGTTCCGTGTGGGTAAGCAACTTTTTAAATGATTTCTAAATCAGAATGTATAAAGATTTAGTGGATTTATTTATATACCTAGCACCCACACACTTACTCCACCTTCTGCTTGTTAACAAGGTGATATCTCCATGTTTCATTCTGAAGCTAATCCCTTCACTATGTACGAGAATCCAGCTCCGTGACCTCCTCAAGGGCGGAGTTCCAAAAATTGTCCTCTCTCATTCCTACATCATTGTTTTCATTGGCTCCTAAACGCATTGTTTTTTCAGTTACCTTGAAAAATAAAAACTTATTTTCTGTTTCCCTGTGTTTTAAAACATCCCTAAAAAGTCACCTATGCTACCTCTGTCTCCAACGTCTTTCCTCAGTTGTTTACTAAGCTCACTCTAACTGTGCTTTTCCTCACCATGCAACTGAAGCTACTTTTGCCAAGATCACTACTGGTCTACACCTTGCTAATGACAACAGACAGTCATATTCTCATCTTATTTATCAGGAGCATTGGATATATTTGATTGCTCTCCACTTCTTGACGTAGTGTTCAGAACATCACATTCTGGATTTACCTCCTATTCCATTGGTGGCTTACTTGCAGTTCCCTGGAGAATTTTTCTAATCATTTAAATGTTGACTGTCCAGAATCTAACTTTCCGTTCTTCCTTCTCTCTTCATTTCCTTTTTCTCAGCTTCCCTTCTCTTTCCTATCATTCCTTTTCTCCTCTTCTGTATATATGCTCTCTCTTGGTGATTCTTATCCTGTCTCATAACTTCCAGTATTTTCGATATATTGCCATTGTCAAAATTATCTCTCTGTCCCAGACCTTTCTCTTCAACTTCTCATGTTTGTATCTAATTGCTCATCATCTACATACAATCATAGTTCAACCTATCAAACTGAATGCATCCCAAACTTAACACCTCATCATCCCCTTCAAATCTACTCCACCCACAGCCTGCCACATCTTAATTGCTTCCAGTGGCTTCAGCCAAAATGCTTGATGAATCTTGACTCCTTTTCTGCCTCTCATACCCAACATCCACTCCCCCAGAAAGTCCTAATGGCTCTAACTTAAAAATATCCACAAAATGGCTACTTCTCCACACTCTCATTCTCTCTCACCGACACTATTTCTTTAGGCTCCTAACTGGTCTCCTTGCTTCTTTCCTTGTCTCTTATAGTCTAGATTCAACACAGCAGCTACAGTTATACTGCTAATCTGGAAGTCAACTTGTGTAGCTCCTGTGTTTAAAATTTTCCAATAGCTTCTGATTTTACAGAGTAAAATGAAATGGTCTGAAAGACTCTATGTGGTCTCATTCCCACATCATTCTTTCCTGAACTGATCTCATAATGCTGGCACTTTGGACTTCTTGGTATCTTTCAAACATGCTGCACACATATCTGTCTTAAAGTTGCTACACCAGCTCTTTCCTCAAGTCTGGAACATCCTTGTCCTAGATATCCACAACACTAACTTCCTTGTGTATTTTATGTCTTTACTAAAAGATTGCTTTGTTATTAAGAACACCGTTACCTACTCTGTTTATTGTTGCAAAGCATTCACCATCTGCGGGACTCTTGGTCAGCCTTAGCATTATACACTTTTTCTTATATCTATTCCATTCATCACCTTATGCTGTACAATCTAGTTCTTATTCATTGGTTTTTTAAAAAATTTTATTTATTTATTTATTTGGCAGAGAGAGAGAGAGAGACCACAAGTAGGCAGAGAGGCAGGCAGAGAGAGGGGGAAGCAGACTCCGGCTGAGCAGGGAGCCCGATGTGGGGCTTGATTCCAGGACCCTGAGATCATGACCTGAGCCAAAAGCAGAGGCTTAACCCACTGAGCCACCCAGGTGCCCCTTATTCATTGTTTTAAATCAGCATTATTGAGTTATAATTTACATACAAAAAATATAACCATTTTAGTGTGCATGTTAATGAGTTGAAACAAATGTATATGTGCATTCATATATATATATATATATATGTATATATATATAACATATACATACACACCATCTCTGTCAGATTTAAAACTCTTCCATGTTTTTCCCCCAAAGTTCTCTCTGCCTTTTCCTAATTTCATCTCACATCTCCCACCAGAGTCAATGTTTGATCTGTTTGATAGAGTTGATTTTGTTTTTTCTATAGTTTAATATAAATGCAATAGCACAATGTGTGGTCTTTTGTGTCTAGCTTCTTTCATTCACCATGATGTTTATGAGAAGTATACATGTTTTGTGTATCAGTAGTTTATTCATTTATGCTATTGAGTAATATTCCATTATGTGAATTTTTAATAGTTTATTTATACATTTATTTGTTCACCATTTGGAGTGTTGTCAGGTCAAAGCTATTATGAATAAAACTGCTATGAACATTTTTGTACAAGTCTTTCTGTAGAGGTATATTTGCATTTCTCTTGTGTAAATGCCAAGTATTGGAAAGCTGGTTCATAATTTAAGTACGTATTTACTTTTGTAAGAAATTGCCAAGTTTTTTCAAAAGTGATTAGACCATTTTACATTTCTACCGGCAATGTATAAGAGTTCCAGTTGCTCTATATTTTTACCTTTACTTGATATTATTATTTATCATCACTACCGTTTTGTTACTCTAATGGTATGCAGGGATATCTCTTTGTGGTTTTAATTTGCATTCTCCTTCTAACTAATGATGTTGAACATTTTTCCATGTGCTTAGTGTGTATTCATTTATCTTCTCATATGGGGTGTCCAAGTCTTCTGTCCATTTTTTAAATTAGGTTGTTTGTCTTTGAGCTGTAAGAGCTATTTATAAATCTTGGGTGCAAGCCCCCTGCCAGACAGATATATTTGTCATTATTTTCTCCTAGAAATGAGTTGGAAGGCAGCTGAATGGCTCAGTCTGTTAAGCATTTGCCTTCAACTTAGGTGATGATTCCAGGGTCCTGGGATTGAGCCCTGCATTGGGGGTGGGGGGAACCCCTGCTCAGTGGGGAGTCTGCTTCTCTCTCTCCCTCCACCCTCTGGCCCATGCTCTCTCTCTCTCACTCTCCATCTCAAATAAATAAATAAAATCTTTTAAAAAAGCATTGGGAAGAGTAATGCAGTCTGGGATAGAATTGAGGAAACATAAGGTGACTATCTTAAACTAAAGACCTATAATCTTGAAGCTTTTCCTTGAGTGTTGAGTTTTAAAAACCAATATTTTACTTCCCTGGCAGAAAGCCTTGTTCATTTGTTTGCTCATTTTGGCCACTTTGATTCTTCTGCTCAACAAGGCAATATGTAATTATGTCAGTACAAGTCTGCTGGTGATGCCTTCAAGCCAGTCTACCCTAATATCCCCTTACAAAGCCTCTTCATTAAAAAGTAAGTTATCTCAGAGATGATGGTGTCTCCTCAGGGTGTAGAATATCCATCTTCTTTTAACTTTTGCAAAATTGCAGAATAAGGAAGAAATCTTCAGGACAGTGAATCCATTTCATAAAATGGCTCCCACAGTACCTTCCCTGCAGAGGCTCTAGGCAATGTCAGCATTCCATGGAGGCTCCAGGTCACAGGCATTATCCCCAGTAGGACATGATTCTCTGCCGAATGAATGTGGAAATAGACAGTAGCCAAACCATACTGAGTTTGTCTCCATACGAGAGTAACATACGAAATTTGCTTTCTAAGTTGAATTTCTTCAGTTGGATTGAGTTGTCAGAGTGGAAAAGGAAGGAAAAGATACAATTCAAAAGTTAATGAAAAGAGAGTAACTGCTAATTATAGCATTGAACTAAAACAATAGTAAATGCAGAGAACAAGCCAGCTCTGTATCACTACATTCAACACTAAAGACAGTGCCAAATAGTTAGTAGATACATATATAATGTTTGTTGAATGTCATCAAGCTAAATTTTGACTAGGCACCAGTCACTGTAGGATCTTTTCAGATACTATTCCATTTAGTTCTTACTCCCCTGAACGAAGCATGCATTAGGCCATGTTACTTAAGTTATACAAATAAGAAACTTCAAGTTCATAAAGGTCAAGTTACCTGCCCTAGTTCACACAGCTGTAGAGTTGAAATCAAAACCCAGACTCTCTAACGTGTAACCACCGTGCAAAATTACCCCAAAAGTGAAAGGGTAACATTAACGTTTTTTACTTATTGCATTAATGCAGAAATTCTACACACTTATAAGTGCATATACACACGGGGTGCCTGGTGGCTCAGTTGGTTAATAAACAGCTGCCTTCAGCTCAGGTCATGATTCCAGGGTCCTGGGATCGAGCCCCACATAGGGCTCCCTGCTCAGCAGGGAGCCTGCTTCTCTCTCCCCCTCTGCCTGCCTCTCTGCCTACTTGTGATCTCTCTACATCTCTCTGTCAAAATAAATAAATAAAAATCTTTTACAAAGTGGATATACACATAACACAGCACTATTAAGTTTTGTACATAAAATCTGTAAAGTACCTAACTTTCCGAGTTTCTTTGTATACAGTCCAACTTACCAAGTAGTAAGAGCGTATTTTGAATCATGAGTCAGTCAAAAACATTTATTAAGTACCTATTTTACTCTTTGCTTTTGGAGTAACTATTAGAAGGAATGTATATACATATACATTCCTTATGTATATATGTATATATACATTATACATAATACGTATAATACATATGTATATATGTATTCCTTATGTGTGTGTGTGTATATATATATATACATACAGAGAGACAAGGTCTGCTACACCCAGAATGACATTTTCATATTTACATGCTTAGGGTCTGGCTTCTTTCTTGGCACATTGTAGTGCCCAATAACTTATAACTACCATAGTTTTATTGTTTTGTTAATGATTTTGTTGCACATTACTAATGCATTGTGATAACTCAGTACCATTACATGTGTATATGTGCATGAATTTGTTTGGGGGGCACAAAATAGCTAAAAATCTCTGATTTCCATTACCTTACATTATGGTTGGGGAAGAAGATAATATACACAATGAATTAGTAGATCAGATAGCATGTTAGGCTGTAATAAGTTACATAAGTAAAATAAAAGGAGTGGGAATATATAAGAAGTAATGAAGAGGAGGGTTCCATTTTAGTCTAAGGTCAGAGAAAACCTTACTAAGAAAATGATGTTTCAAGATTTAAAAGAGATGAGAAAAGAAATTGTATGCATTCATCAGAAAGGAACATCTCAGACTGAAGAATTCAGACTTCAAAAAAGAGGTCCCTCTGGTGATAAATACTTGGAATTGTCAGCATATAAACAGTATTTAAAACCAAAGGATGGAATGAGGTTGAACAAGAAAGGAGGGAGATGGAGAAGTCCAAGGACAGCCATGGGGGCTTTCCAATGTCAAAAGGGCCCGAGGACAGAGCAGCAGGAGTGGCCAGTGAGAGAGGTAGAAAATCAGGTGATAATGGTGGCCTGGAATCCACAGAACAAAGTGGTTTGGGGAGGAAGAGATGATGGAACATGGTTACTGTGTCTCCAGTCTCCCCTTTCTAATCCATTCTCCATAATTTAGTGAGAATGGTCTTCTTAAGTGAAAGTCTTAATCGTATTAGAGTCTTCCTTAAAATACTTTGTGAATCCACGTTGCCTATATAAATAAGGTTTAGTCTTCCTAACCTGGCTTATAAAGAGCTTCAGAAACCCAATTCATTACTTCTCCAATTTCATCTCTTACTACATCTTTCTTTAATTTGTTCATTAAGAGGTACTTAGAAAGTTCAGCAAACTTTCTAAGTACCTCTTACATTCTAAGCATTCATCTCGATACTAGGCAGAAAATAGTGTGGAAGGCAGACAAGATCTGTACCTACATGAAATGGACATTTTATAGGGCGTGGGATGAGCAGATAGTAAATAAATAAATGAGTAAATGGGGTAGATGCTCCATGAGAGCAGAAATAGGATTCGTTTTGTTCCCTGCTCTCTTCCCAACAACAGTGGAGCTTGAGAAGTTGACCAAAGTGCTCAGTTGGTATTTGCTGAATGAATGACTGAATAAAGGTGATTTCAAATGGCAATTGGTACTATAAAGGAATTTGGTAGGGAAATTCATTGGCTACTGAGAGCAGGCTACTCAGTATGATCACAGAAGACATGAGACCTCTTATTTTAATCTCTAGCCATATGGAACTTCTTTCAGTTTGTTGAGGATACCCATGTTCTGTTCAGTCCCTTGGCTTTTGAAGATCCTATTCTTTTTGTCAAGGAATGCTCTTTCCCTCCTCGTTCTCATAGCTGGTATTTGCCTAGCTAATTCTGACTTTTCCGAGTTGAGCATTAAGCTTTCAACTCCTCTAAAAAGGCTTTCTGTATCCATGGACTCCTTAAACTAGATTAGGTACTTCTTGTAATTACTTGAAGCATTCTGTACTTAGCTTGCTAGTAGCTCTTATCTTGCTGTATTTTCACTGATATCCACGCATAAGAGGAAATCGTAGAGAGGAAAGGAAACTGCTATGATTAATTATGGCAAGCTTTTGGATGTGGTGCTTTTCTATGGTTTCTGACAGCAGAAGACGTGGATGCAGGCTGGTTTCTGTTGTGCGGTCTTATGCCTTTCGTGGTACTTTGTGTATTGGAGGATTTTTTTTCCCCCTTAACTGCCAATCACAGGCAACTAATTTATCTATTGGCTTCTTCTGTTTGTTTACTTGTTTATAGCTAGCTTTATTCCAAATGATCTCTGACATAAGAACAAGCATCAATGCCCATCAGTACCTATCAAAGCAGAACTGTAACATTAGTACACCTAGGATTTACATTTTGATTTTAGAGAAGGAAAACCCTTAATCCTTTGTCTTTCCAAGGGGTTTTAAACTTGTATAGGACCATGAGACCTTCTTGTTTGTTTTGTTTTGTTTTAAATCTGATGAATTCTTCTCCCTAAAAGAAAAAAAAATGCATATTTCCTTCTTTCCACACAAAATTTTATATGCAAGTTTTAGGGATTTACCGACCCCAGAAGCTGTTTATGCTTAAGATCCCCTGATAGATCTCAACCTTTAAGCATGAAAGGCAAGGAAACTTGGTTTTGCAAATTAGGGTCATTAAAGAAGGAACAGACTTTTGAATTGAAAGGTCATGCTGTCATTCTGGTTTGGGAAAGGAGATGGACATTCCAGTTCTACTTGGTTGATAGAACCCGTGAGTTATGTATGTGCTAATGGAGCCTATCCTCGTGTCCTCTAGTGGGAGGAAAGATAAAATTGGTTCTCTGCAGAAGAAGACAAGGGATCTCATCCATCCAGCTGCTGAAAGACAGGCGAGGTGATGCGGGCTGTAACTGGAAGTGCAGTTTCCAGGACCCTCTGGGAGTTCAGCCAGTAAAGACAAGTTGATTTGACTGCTGACCCACTTGCGGTATCAAACCACCCAGATTCATTCAGGCAGCTCATGAGATAATGAAGTGTGAGTTTAAAATAGCCTGAAATACATGAGAACCTGACACTACATTTACTAATGGAGATGATTTATGGTGTCACATTTAGCAATGTTTTGGTCCTGACAGCCCCGTTTATATTCATCTTCTTGGCATAAGAAGATCAGAGAGCAGGTATGTAACCAGAACCTCAAGTATTCTGAATCTTTGCATTTGTCTGTGGTTGAGATTTTTAAAGTGGCTTGCCTCTGAGAAGCGTGAGGAGGAGAAATGTGCTTTTTATTAAGATTTCTGGCAAATAATTGCATTATAGAAGCACAGTCTTTTCGGGTCAGCACTTTGTATCCAATTACCAGTGAACATAACGGATGGTTCCTCTGACTTGTCATTTCTGCTCTGCAGGCACTTGAGATAATCCTCTGTAACTTTTCCAGTTAAAGTGAATTTATTGCGGGCAAAAATATTCCTGGAATTGGACGCTGTCTCTGAAGGCAGAACACAGTGAACATGCCCAACAGAAATTGGCTTTTCCCAAACTACTTATT
Organism: Mellivora capensis; assembly: GCA_004024625.1. Taxonomy (NCBI): domain Eukaryota; kingdom Metazoa; phylum Chordata; class Mammalia; order Carnivora; family Mustelidae; genus Mellivora; species Mellivora capensis. The sequence goes on along the minus strand of PISX010005130.1, from coordinate 87,876 downwards.
TATGAAGGAGCTCTCTCCAGAGCAGAAGAAGCCCTTAAACAAAAAAACAAACAAACATGTTTCATCAGCATAATTTTTATCTTTTTGCCGGATCAGTGACAGAAATGACTGGATTGGATTTGAGGCTTGTAAATGCCGGATGTGTTTCTGCTACTGTCTTAATGGATTCCCCATGGAGAGTCATTTAAACCTCTTTGGGCTTTCTTGCTTCAGTTCAAATGCCCATTCTGTCTCTTACTAGGGCAGGCAAGTCAGTCTGAGCCTCAGTTAGATTGTCTGTAAGAAGGAAACGCCATCTCTCCCGAAATGCTGTGAGAGCTTAAATGAATCCTGTGGTAAAGTACTCAGAACTGAGCTCAGCACGAAGCAGAGACTCAGCTGATTACTGTTAATTACTATTATCTCCAAGAAATGAATATATGGAGAAGTAGATGAGTTGACCAAAGAAGAGATAAGTTGAAATGTTACTTGATTTTTATGACTGAAGTCCTGAAAAGTTGGTGTTGGAACACATTCCCTGTCGAAATAGGATTTTTTTTCCTTTGACTAGATTTTTTTAATGATGGAATATTCCCGTGAAAGACGGTTGGGCTTAAACTTCAGTATTTCATTTATGATAAATTATTCTCCTTTCTTGTTTTATGTTGTAAACATGTGAGTTGTTTGCTCTAATTTAAATTAAGTTGGAGGAGCAGCAAGGATCACAGCTTTCGCCCTGGAGCAGAAAGAGTTCTAACCAGTGTGGTAATAAGAAAAATGCCCCCCCACTATGGCCGCAGGTATCCTGTCCTAGTTTCCAGAAACTGGGAATATGCGAAGTTCCATGGCAGAGAGAAATTAAGAATGCATGAGGAGTTAAGATTGCTAATCAACTGATAAGGACGTTTTCCTGAATTATCTCACTTGGTCCATTGTAATCACTAGGGTCCTTGAAAGTAGGGAAAGGAAGTGGGTGTGGAGATTCATGGAATATGTGGAAGAGTGGATTCACCTCTGCAGGCTTTGACCATACAAGAAGGGAGCTGCAGACCAAGTAACGCAGAATAGCTCCAGAATCTGGAGAAAAGACAAGAAACCGATTTTGCCCAGAAAATCCTTTCCTCTGGAAAGGAATATAGCGTCGAGGACACCTTGATTTAAGTCCAGCGAGACCTCTATTAGATTTCTGAACCTTCAGTTGTGAGAAAATAGATTAGTGTTGTGTAAGTCACCACATTTGCTGGCATTTGTTAAATCAGTAAAAGAAGATGGTTAAAATTCACAACAGTAATTGTGTCTGATTTATAAAAAACAGAGTGGTCTATGACTTATATGTGTAAGTCTTCAAACGTGATTTCACATATTTTTGAATACTGGGAGATCTTTGGTCGTTGACCTCGTTGACCACATTGCACAGAGCGGTGGTCCAGAGCCGTGAGGATGTTCTTAGAGTAACCAAGGCAACAAATGAAGGTGGCTTGACTTTGAGTCTGTAGTCTGAATGTTGCTGTCACCCTAAAATTCATGTTGGCATCTTTTTTTTTTTTCCTAAAGATTTTATTCATTCATTTGCCAGAAAGAGAGAGAGAGTACAAGCAGGGGGACCAGCAGCAGAGTGAGAGGGAAGAGCTGGCTTGATCCCAGGAACCCGGGATCATGACCTGAGCCGAAGGCAACCACTTAACAAACTGAGCCACCCAGGGGTCCATTCATGTAGGCTCCTTAACACCCAGTGTGATGGTGTTAGAAGGTGGGGCCCTTGGGAGGTACCTGGGTCATGAGGGTAGGCCTTCCATGAATGGGATTGGTGCTATTACAAAAAAGATGCCGTCAGCTCCCTTGCCCCTTCCACCACATCCAGATACGCTGAGGAGTGAGCAGCCCTCAACCATGCCAGCACTTGCATCTCAGACTTCTAACTTCTAGAACTCTAAGGAATTTATGAGTCTGTTGAATCTGAGCTTCCCAGTCTGTTGTATTTTGTTCTAGGAGCTTAAATGGATTAAGACGTTAGGCCAGTGGAAGTAATAAGAATGGATCATATTCTAGATATATTTTGAAGTTGAAGCTTTCATTTTTGGTGGGCAGATAAAATGTGGGCCTGAGACAAAGGAAGATCAAATGTGACTGCAATATTTTGGACTTGACCATCAACTGAGTTACTGTGGGTGGAGCAGCTTTCCGAAGTAGAGAGAAGTAGAAGTTAACGTAATTTACTTCATTTTCATTTTTATTTCTATGTATTTCATTTTACTTCTGTTAGCCAGTAAGAAGTTATGAAGATTTTATTTTATTCTTATTTTTTATTGCAGTACAGTTGAGATGAATTTTTATACTAGATTCAGGTGTACAAACATAGTGATTTGACAATTACATACATTATAAATTATGTACATTATAATGTATATTATACATTATATACATTATAATGTATATTATACATTATATACATTATATACATTATAATGTATAATTATATACACTATAAAACGCTCACCGCAGTAAGTGTAGTTACCATCTGTCACCGTACGGTTATTACAATATCATTGGTTATATTCCCTAGCCTGTACTTTTAAAACTGTGACCTATTTATTGTACAGCTGGAGGTTTATACCTCCTAATCCCCTTTAACGATTTTGCAATCTCTCAACCCCCTTCCCCTCTGCATTTATGAGTCTGTTTCTTTTTTTGTTGGTTGGTTGGTTGAATGGTTACTTGCTTTTGATCTTTAGGTTCCATATACATAAGTGAAATCATCTGGTGTTTTGGTTTGTTTGACTTATTTCACTTAGCATAATACCCCTGGGTCCATCATTTCGTCACAAATGGCAAGATCTCATTCTTTTTATGGCTCATTAATATTCTATTGTATATAAATACCACATCTTCATTATCCATTTATCTGTTGATGAACACTTGCATTGCTTCCATAATTTGGCTGTTGTAAATAATGCTACAGTAAACATAGGGATACCTTTATCTTCTTCAATTAGACTTTTCATTTTCCTGAAGTAAATACCCATAGCGGTATTATCTGGTACTTTTATCTTTAATTTTTTTTAAAAGATTTTACTTATTTATTTGACAGAGATCACAAGTAGGCAGAGAGGTAGGCAGGGACACAGGCAGAGAGAGAGGGGGAAGCAGGCTCCCCACTGACCAGAGAGCCTGATGCGGGGCTCGATCCCAGAACGCTGAGATCATGACCTGAGCTGAAGGCAGAGGCTTAACCCATTGAGCCACCCAGGAACCCCTATCTTTAATTTTTTTGAGGAAAGTCTATACTGTTTTCCATAGTGGCTGTACCAGTTTACACTCTCACCAATGGTGCCTGAGGGTTCCCTTTTTTTCCACATCCTCACCAACATTTGTTATTTCTTATATATTTTTTTTAATTTTTATTTTTTTTATTTCTTTTCAGTGTAACAGAGTTCATAGTTTTACACCACACCCAGTGCTCCATGCAATGCGTGCCCTCCACAATACCCACCACCTGGCTCCCCCAACCTCCCACCCCCCGCCCCTTCAAAACCCTCAGGTTGTTTTTCAGAGTCCATAGTCTCTCATGGTTCATCTCCCCCCCAATTTCCCTCA